>OZ026553.1:3731508-3841508 GCA_964020155.1 Chondrilla cf. caribensis
ATGTAGGACAACATGCATGTACATACAGCACATACGAACTTTCTGTATTTGACAACCTACAGTTGAAAAGTTGGTGCAATAAATGAACTATTAATGACTATATATTAATGGACTACACAGTACAATGTTAGGTAGAGAGGCTTGTGAATAAACTGGCATACAAGCTAAGTAGGATAGCCTATAGTAAATTCGCAGTAGTTTACATGATAAGAGGTTGTGTGCATACTGAAGGGTTTCATGTATGCCAACATATGACAAACACTCGATCTGATCCATACTGCATAGTCCAAGTACATGTACATGTGGTCATACAATGAACGATGAACCTTTAGGCCTAAATATTCAGGAATAATGAAAAACAAAACTGCATTTCTGAATGCTCCTGCATGGAAATGGAAAGGTTTCATAGACGAAACGTAAGTTAAATTCCTTGACCAAAGGTACGTAAATTGAAAGTAACATGAAGACTTCACTCTGCTATAATCAATGTACATACATACTTTCAATATGGAGTGTTTACCTACATATGGAATCACCAGGAAGTAGAATTTGAATAAGCAATGTCGCTATAACACAACAAAGGAATATTGTCTCTGGATAAACACTGCCTGATGCAGCCTTTTCAATGCATTAATGGAAGTGTGGATGTTCCAGAGGTCATATATCCAACCAGTACAATAGTACACATGCACACTGTGAGGGAAGGAAATACATACCGTCAAGGATTGAGCTGACATGGTTGCCAAATATGGCATTAATACCCTGATGTGCTGGCAAATTCACAGACACCTGGCTACTTCACTATCAACCACTGCTACAGCAAATCACATTCTGTGAGTTGGTATATACGTATGTACAGTCTGGAAAGTTGTGAATATGATAACATAAAGTGGTATACGTTGAGAGGACCAAGTGAGATACATAAGTCATGCATACAATACTATTCATAAAATCCATGTGGAATCTACATGGACTACACTAGAATGAAGGACTTCACACAAAATCGTGTTTGCTAGTGCCCACTTTACACAATATCAAAGACCATGAGAGATACTATTATGTTGTTAGTACATGTTACCTGTGTTCAGTTGAGTACTTATGTACACATGCACATCAGCTGGGATACAGTTGGTGTTGAGTGTACCAATGTATGCATACTGTTCTGTACACAGAACCTAGTTCAGTGGTGTACCTACTATGTACTTGTGTACATACATCAGTTGGGAGATGTTTATCATTGAGTACACATGCACACTGTGAGGGAAGAAAATATGTACCTTCAATGATTGAGCTGGCATGGTTGCCAAATGTGACAATAATACCCTAATGTGCTGGTGAATTCACAGAAACCTGGCTACTTCACTATCAACCACTGCTACAGAGAATCACATTCTGTGGGTTGGTGTATACGTATGTATGTACAGCCTGGAAAGTTGTGAATATGAAAACATAAAGTGGTATACGTTGAGAGGACCAAGTGAGATACATACGTCATGCATACAATACTATTCATAAAATCCATGTAGAATCGCCACAGTATTAACTCGGTGTGGACAGCGTACATGTACATATTAAGTCATCTGGGTCACAATACAGTTATGCTTGTTGCTTGAATTCGAGACATGCAGGAGCCAGGATTTATCTGGAGCTATTGGTAAAGTTCCCCAAACAAACATCCTCATAATGATTATTCCTACCCTGGGCTAGTTGATCCGCACTATCACTATACTTAGGTATGACATGTACTGTAGTTAGTACATACTTACTAACCTAGTACATGACGTACACATCTCACTGTACCGCCTGAGTGGGTATAATACAAATTGAAATGAGTACATGAACATTCTTAGGAACTATTGTGTGGAAATATATGCACCTCAGATCATCAGCACAGAATGACCTTACTGATTTCAACCAATCAAAGTCATCTAAATCAAAATCAAAATTATGTGTGCTTGTGTCCACTTGACACAATATCAAGGACCAAGAAACATACTTTTATGCTTTTAGTACACAAAATCCAGTTCAGTGGAGTACTTATTTACACATGTACATCAGCTGGGATGCAGTTGGTGTTGAGTGTACCAACGTATGCATACTGTTCTGTACACAAAACCTAGTTCAGTGGTGTACCTACTATGTACTTGTGTACATACGTACATCAGCTGGGAGATGTTTATCATTGAGTGCACAATCAAATCATTTCAGAAGGCTTGACTGTCACATGTACATTCTAAAGCAGTTGGAAACTATGCCAGTCACCTCCAACGTTTATCTTGTATTAGTGCACTTTTAACATTTCAAAGTATTTTGGAGTACGTATAATACATACGCACATATGTACATACATACCACCTACATTCTTTATACACGTCTGTACATACACTTCTAACATACTTTTTATCACATTGTAAGGTTTTTGTAATAATAATACAGACACATACACACACATAATGCACACACACATAAACACATACACACAATATAACACACACATACACACACAAAAACACAGACGCACACACACACACACACACACACACACACACACACACACACACACACACACACACACAGTATAATACCATACACAATAGGTTTTCCTCACATACAGCACAGCATACAGGCAATCAGTGGACAACCCTGTGGTTATAAAATTAGTGCTGAGTTGAGGAAACAAATTGATATCATGTCTCGTTTCCTTATCACAGGTATAGGGATGGGGAGATTTCTGGAAACCTGTGCTGGGAAGCTTCCAGACACAAGCGAGGTCACAATCCACTCAGTCATGCACTGTTATTACAGTGAGTGTATACTCTGCACTTCCAGTGATGTCACCAGCTACGCCTCCTTCCTTCCTCAAAGATACAGTAATAGATACAAGTAGAGAATAGACTTTAAAGGAATTCTCTATATTAATATACAAGCTTTGTAGCAGAAAAGAACACCTGAGCAGAGTAGCGTTTGTGGTGTTCCTAGTAAACAATACCAATGGAGCTGATTTTGAACTACAGAGCACAGCAGAGCATTCATGTATTTCATCTTCATTTTCATGTACTCATGTCTTTTACGATAACACTTTCCTATACAAACCATACAAAATTTCATGTACAGTATATACAGTACTAACATACGCAATACACAACCTACATGTGCATCTGGCAGGATATTCTGAGAAGGAAGCTGCCAAATTCAATTCTAACACACAATGAGATCAACACATCACCAGTGACAATTGGGTAACTGCCCACAGAAGACCACAATGAGAGCAATGGCAAAAGGCTTCATCCAGAAAAGGGGAAATATCTTCACACATTCTCTATATAAACATACATACTTTGTAGCAGATAACAACATCTGGACAGAATAACAATTGTGGTGTACCTAGTACATGATACTAATGGGGCTGATCATGAACTATAGAACAGAGCAGAGCATCATACATCAGCATACATCAGCTGGGAGATGTTTATCATTGAGTGCACAATCAAATCATTTCAGAAGGCTAGACTGTCACATGTACATTCTAAAGCAGTTGGAAACTATGCCAGTCACCTCCAACGTTTATCTTGTAATAGTGCACTTCTAACATTTCAAAGTATTTTGGAGTACGTATAATACATATGTACATATGTACATACATACCACCTACATTCTTTATACACGTCTGTACATACACTTTCAACATACTTTCTATCGCATCCATTGTAAGGTTATTGTAATAATAATACAGACACATACGTACACACACATAATGCACACACACATAAACACAGATGCATGCACACACACACACACACACACACACACACACACACACACACACACACACACACACACACACACACACACACACATACACACACACAAAGTACGTGTTATACCATACACAATAATTTTTCCACACATACAACGCAGAATACAGACAATCAGTGGACAACCCTGTGGTTATAAAATTAGTGCTGAGTTGAGGAAACAAATTGATATCATGTCTCATTTCCTGATCACAGGTATAGGGATGGGGAGATTTCTGGAAACCTGTGCTGGGAAGCTTCCAGACACAAGCGAGGTCACAATCCACTCAGTCATGCACTGTTATCACAGTGAGTGCATACTCTGCACTTCCAATGATGTCACCAGCTACGCCTCCTTCCTTCCTCAGGTGTACAAGATACAGTAATAGGTACTAGTAGAGAATAGACTAAAGGAATTGTTTGGGAAGAATTGAAGAGATTCACTGCCAAACGGTGACTTTTACGTAGGGTGTTAAAAATTGGTAGATAATAATCCACTATATACTTGTACTACAATGAACCCCACAGACAACAACCTGATAGGCTAAAAGTCCAGCCAATACTCTGCTAAGCAGAGATTGACAACTCAGAACATTGCCCAGTGCTACAATGAGGAGTGGTATTCTCCAAAAAAGCCTTCTAGCACATTGACAATGAAATGAATATTATCGATTCGGGTCAAAATCCTCTATAGGCTAAAGGAATTATCTATATAGATGTAATGGAGTCGTATGACTACTATATACCATACTTTGGACTACTGTTATTAGGCTTGTATGATTGACCAACTGTAACTCTTGTGTTATGTCTACCTATAATTACATGTGATGTTATTGGTTGTTCTGATTACTTTTTGATTGAGTAATAATATCAGTCTGCGAATGGTGAAGACACGTGTTAGCGACTTTACAGTGGAGGTCCCGCCGAGATCGATGTCAAGCGAAGCAGACCCAGTTTTCTGGAAGTTAAATTTGTCGTGAATCGCGAGAATAGTGTTTTTTTTGTTGTTCGTTTGTTTTTCTGCTACTGGATACAGCGATTTGCAGAGCACATCTGAGGCTCCTATTGCTGACAATACACCTGTCAGGCAAGAACCAACATTTGCAAGATACAACCTACGTTCGCGTCCTCTTCCCAGTGATGTCAAGACGCTCGGGTCGAGCTTTTCTTAAAGGGAGGAGTGATGTAATGGAGTTGTATGACTACTATATACCATACTTTGGACTACTGTTATTAGGCTTGTATGATTGACCAAATGTAACTCTTGTGTTATGTCTACCTATAATTACATGTGATGTTATTGGTTGTTCTGATTACTTTTTGATTGAGTAATAATATCAGTCTGCGAATGGTGAAGACACGTGTTAGCGACTTTACATAAACATACATACTTTGTAGCAGATAACAACACCTGGACAGAGTAACAATTGTGGTGTACCTAGTACACGATACTAATGGAGCTGATCATGAACTACAGAATGAGCAGAGCATTCATGTATTTCATCTTCATTTTCATGCATTCATGTCTTTTATGATAACACTTTCCTGTACAAACCATACAAAATTTCATGTACAGTATATACAGTACTAACATACGCAATACTCAACCTACATGTGCATCTGGCAGGATATTCTGAGAAGGAAGCTGCCAAATTCAATTCTAACACACAATGAGATCAGCACATCACCAGTGACAATTGGGTAACTGCCCACAGAAGACCACAATGAGAGCAATGGCAAAAGGCTTCATCCAGGAAAGGGGAAATATCTTCACACATTCTCTATATAAACATACATACTTTGTAGCAGATAACAACATCTGGACAGAATAACAATTGTGGTGTACCTAGTACATGATACTAATGGGGCTGATCATGAACTACAGAACGAGCAGAGCAGAGCAGAGCAGAGCAGAGCATTCATGTATGTATGTGTGTAAATACATACAAGCTAGTACACTACATTATTCGAAGGATGCTACCATAGCAGCAGAAACACCGTAACATTTGACTTTAGGCTATGTGGTTCACCTCAAAGGTAACAACAAGCCAGCAATACAATGTGAATACATAACATGTTAACCATAGGAGGGAGTTGAGGTCTGAGGTATAATCTGTCCTATCAAATACAGTACAACTTGGTTAGTGAGTACATATATGTATGCACGTACCTGGTTTAGTAGATATGTACATCTGGTTGGTGAGTACACCTCACTCAGTCCCTAGCTCATGTACAATATACCAATCGCTACTGGTAGTAAGTACAGTACAGCTTGCTTAGTAGGTACCTGTGTTAGTACATACGTACGTATACTCCTAGTAGTGAGTACACCTCACTCAGTCCCTAGCTCATGTACATTTGCCAAACAGTACTGATAGTGAGTACGTACCTCTGATAAGAAGTACAGATTTGGTGTTCTCTTCAAGGTACTTACTATAAGCAAGTTTTAATGTACAATTAGCATGTATGTACGCATACAGTACATATATGTACATAAGCCGCCGAAGAAGACCTAGATGGCCAACATATACATCAGCCATGTATAGAAGTGATAGAAGTGTCACCATATACGTACATAAGCAGTATACAGAAACAATAGAAGACCTTGAGGGTGGACAAGTGTATATGGCATAATGCTGCATATAGGAACGATGGAAATACGTATGATTTTAACTGCTGGATTTCGTCATGAACCCTGTGAGCCTTCTCGAACCACCCATAACAGCAGTCCACATGCACACACAACGTCACAATGATGAAAATATTCCTCGGCCAATTGTACCACCACAGACCCTATCATCTACACTGTGGTTCACTGAGCGAACTCTACTCAGTACCCCCTATGGAAAACTACGAAAACAAGGCAAGGGAAATAAATAGGTGTGTCTGACATTTGATCTGATACATATATAATCATTTTCACGTTACTTCCAAATTGAAATTTCCAGGAACTGAAGTTCTAATATCTATTATGAGTTGTAATGGAAATCAATTAGAGGGGTTAGAAATTAATCATATTCATTGGAATGATGTGATGCAGTGATCACTAGTGACACAGCAACAAAGCATAGTTAAAGGTCAGGATGGATCATGAGGGGCACACCTGCACATGAAGATGGCTGGTCTATTTGCCTATTTTGGTTCCTGTGATGCAAGAGAGGGGCTTACATCATCACTTAATATAGTAACAGGGGTACATGGTTACAAAAAAGATAATCCAGCCTGACAACAACAAAGTATAATTATTCTAAACTGGAAAAAAATTGAATTTTTTTGCAACAAATTGACCTACAAGTGTTATTTACTGACAGTAGCACCTACACAGTCACATTCTTGACCACAAGTACATACATGAAATTTGCATGGTTTGTACATGAAAGTGCTATCACAAAGAAGTCTCCACTATCTGAATTCATGACTGATCTGATTCAGGCAAGTCACCACAATGCATCAGCAACCTGCATCAGTGTACACATACCAGTGTGCATGCACCAGTATAAATGTGTCAGTTAGCATACATCAGTTTGTATGTAGCAGTTCACATGTAGTAGTTTGCATGTACATGTACCAGTTTGCATGTACTTACAATTTTAAACAAATCAGTTTGTATGTACTTGTTTGCATGCATGTAAAAGTTTACACAAATCAGTTTGCATGCACCAGTTTGTATGTACAAGTTTACACAAATGTTTGTGTTTAAGTCAGACATACTACTAATATTATGTATTTGGGATTGATTGTATACATGTGTTATGATGGAGGTACCGTATAAGTACATAGGAATAAAATATATCCACTATTACATGTACATATTATATGTGAATATAATATTATTATGCATACTAGGCTTTGTTAACTGTGTCAACAACTATGTATAGCCAGAGTCCCTCAAGTGGAAAATGTTTATCTAGCACTTGCAGGTATGCATGCAATATTAGGAGTATTGTTTCCGGTGTTGGGTATCCGGAGAACGAGAATGGCTGCCTATCATTGGGTATTGTGAGGGTAGGGCCGTCATACACTCACGAACAAACGTGTACTTCACAGTGTGCACCTACAGTGCATGTACCATTTACTAAAGGGAGTACACTACAGGTATTGGTGAAATGAGCATGCAGATATCTACTTAAATTAGGATTGATCGAAAGAGTCTTTAAAATAATCACACCTAAACACACATACATGCATAAGTATAACAATAAACATACATATCACATATACTATATGTATAGAGTGTGATATACACACACTCACACATACAAAAAATACGTAGCTTCTTACCCTTCATTTGCGAATTTAAAAATAATTTAAAATATTTACAAACCAAGGATAGGACTACATGCATAAACAATTATTGATTAATACAAGACACAAAAGTTGTTTAATTGGTATCATACATACCATATCGTATGTACTTACTTCACATGTACATAAGTGCATCACCTATATGCATGGTCAATCACATGTGCACACAAAATCAAGTGTAGACAGAGACAAATATCACCTCAAAGTTCAAATACAACAACAGGAACACAATCAAATACATTCTACTAGTGCATGTTAGTTTTAAATACAATTGGAAGAAAAAAAGAAGACTCAAGATAGAGACTACTCCCTATATAAAGATATATATCTTGACCACACATTCATGTGAAGAAATTGCTATTACTATTAAATACTCTGCTTCTGTGTTGCACTCAGCTACTTGGCAGAAAAAATATTTTAATTATGGATATTGATACTATATTTAGTACCCCAGGTTGTGTGGAGTGGTGGCTACGTACGCGATGTAAGAAGCGCCACTAGGCGCTTATCGGGACGGCAGGCGTGAATAATCTACGATCAGTACTGTACGTGTACAGTCCGAATGAAAGGGGCCTCTACACCGGATTTCCCTTTCGTGGACTCACACTCCTTGTTTTTGATGTGGCGACAGGAAACACCGAAGCCACGAGCCAGCGTCATAAATTGGATTACAGTGACCCTTTAAATAGAAGCGTGTTTATTGTATCATTTATTCCTTGATTTGAATAATGATCGTTTTGTCTGTCTGTGCAGCTTCAAGTGAGAGCGCGACAACCACCGCAGTTGATAAGTGTGTTTATCACGTATTTGTTGTTGTATTTTGATTAATACCAAGTTCATATAATGACAAGACCAGCTCCAAAGCTCACGTTGGTACTGCGACTCCAAGAAGAAGAGGACGATATCCCCCTTTCCGTCGATGCGACCCAGATCGCAACGACCGAGGAGCTCGTGACTGGCTTCGAGACGCCGAGACCGAGCAGTTTAGGAGTCAACGAAGACCGCGCCACTAGTAGTAGACGACGGCGAGGGATAAGGCGACACACGATCTAGCAGGTAGCACGCGGAAAGAGGCAGCCTGTGAACGGATACGCGGTTATGTATACGAAGCCCGGTGCAGTCTTCGATCAGGTGAAATGTTATCTGTAATATGTTCATGTACGTACCACTGTATTATTAAAATGTACGTATTATTTATTTATCCACTTATTCATAATTATTCGATAAGTAATATGTCGAACAAGAGCTCTTATCGAATATTTCAACAGTCAATGCTGTTTTTATTTTCTCTTTTTATTGTCAACGTTTCGTTGTTGTTTACAAACAATAAATGGTCATTAATGTTTTTATTTTTTTATTGTTGCTTGTGTGTCCGTGCCTCATTGGGTGTAAATCATAGTATTTTAGTACACACGACACATAAATTCTTAATAATAATTATAATCATAATTATCCATGAATCAAATTGAATATTGGTACACCCTCCAGATATCTGTACACAATTCGCCAAGTAAATTTTGCTAATTCAATATAGCATGACAGAAAGAAATACTATGAAAATGCTATAAGTGAAGGATGTTTCAAGAGCTAAACTTGGTTCATTTTCTCTGGGTATTCTTTGACACTTTGTAACCCACTGTTCTGGAAGTATTACGAAGTGCAAACCTTCCAGGTTACTATGTAGACAGCAGACTATAGCATGGGATTTTTGGGAACACTCATCTATGTACACACGTACACACAAATACTGTCACACACACACACACACATACACACACACACACACACACACACACACACACACACACACACACACACACACACACAAACACTGTCACACACAAGCACACACACAGAGAGAGAAAGAGTGAAGACTCCTGTATACACGTACGTATATAGACACATTTTAGAGCGGTTCATGTGGTATGTATAGTGAAACAATAATACACATGTACCTGCCTGCAGTAATCTGGCTTCCCACCTTGACACCTAGCTACTAACCTACCACACACTCAGAATCACAGGGCCTCATCACTTTCACAAGGGTTAAAACCAAAAGGGAATATTGCACGAGGCACCTTAGAGCATTGAACAAAGGATGACTGCCTAACTATAGGGGTAAAAATAAGTGAAACCTGAAAATGAAACCTTATATTTACACTGTACCAGACAGTTGACAGTAATGAGGACAAACACATACCTTACCACGAATACTAAACAGTTTAGAGATGTATGAAATCTATATAGCAACATTAGTGCAACATGTATGGAAAGTGCATAAATTAGCATTAATTTGCAACCAAGCATATCATACCTTAACATTAATCACTGTTAAATGCCAAACAAAATTAATGTCTACAATAATTTGTTAAATATACATGTCCTTCTTACAAGTGTGTGTCTTACAGAGTGGATGTTGTATAAGGGTACATACATCAAACGCAAGATGCGTGTACTTAGGTACACACATGACCATTGCCCATAGCACAAATGCACAAATGAACACTAGTAAGAATACACAATACATAACTACATATAACATAGTGTTATGTACTTGTACCCACTGTTTACATGGGCAAAGCTGCATATTATGCCAAATACAGAAATCTGATTGATGGTCACTTTACATCACAATGCAACTATTATAGTACATATGTACATCAATGTACATACACACATGGATGGGCACAGGGCTGGGGCCTACATATATACATTGTATACGTAGGTATGTGCATAGGGATTTACACACACACACACACACTTATTATGAGCAACCTGACGTGCAACAGGTGGCTGTGAGTGTTAGGAACCTACAACCTATGCAGCTGAACAAAGTAATGTCTCGTTACACAACATGAACATGCGTACCTGTGCTGCTCATGGTGTGACCTTTCCAAACAGTCAATCGTACATCCATTCACACCTGTCAGGAAGAAAAAATCTGGTAGTTCTCTTGAATTTGAAATGCCCACTCTGAGGAAGAACGCTTCCCTGTCATGCCATAAAGATACATGAATCACCTATGATAATGAATAGAAAACATGTAACAAGCGAAATCATCTACGTATAAGTCACATGCAGAATATTACATCAGTACCTGTGAAGCCATACTGCTTCCCATTACCTCATTAGAGTGCATACTCATTTGGAAGTATAATTTCAAATGAATACACACTGTGATAACTGTATTGTATTCAGCACCTGCGAATCCATACTACCCTGCATCACTCCATCACATTGTGTGTTCAATTCAGAATTATTATTATTATAATACTGGCATGAGGTAAACAGTACGTTTGTAGGATATTGTATTTACGTAATGTAAACAATGTTGTCAGTGTACTGTATACAATGCATTATTCTGTATATTAACCTGCATCTGTGTACATAGAGAAAACAAGGCTCAAGAGACTGGAAGGATGTTGCCTGTAATCAGAATCCATGTAAATCATTGAAAACAGGATCTGTTCTTTGTTAGTGTGCACAGTCATGCGGAGTGGATTGCCTACCAGTTGGATTTATGTCCTCAAAACATGATTGCACAACAAACAAGTATGGAAGTTCACATTTTCAAGCTCCTAGCAACTGGCAAAACCAGGGTCACACTGTACAGGACATCCTCTCAGTCTGACTGAGCTAGTGATGATGTCACAACCTGGTCCATGCAACTCAGCAGGGGGTGGACATGGGGTTCCTCAACAGGACTAATTGGTTCTAGATAAAATCCCAACCTTTTTGGCACAAAACTATTTCAAAAAAAGTTCGAAGTTTAATCTGTCCACTATCTACACTGTCCACATTGTATATTTAACAATTAATGTGTTTGGATTACAGAGGAAACTAAGGGGAAATCGTGTAGGTGAGGTACTGCATTAGCTGTGACGTAGAGTGGAGTGGGAGTATGGCAATGTCGGTTACTACAGACAAGAAGTGAGAAGTTTCTTTGAAATTACAGCACTTCCATGTTCTTTCTTTGATCAATACATAGATCTGAACCTCGAGCGCTACAAGAACATTATGTTCTTTTGCAATATTGATAATTTTGTACTAACGATTGCCATATATACTGTCTGGAAATTTACATTTTATCATCCTAGCCTGTCAACAATCATTCTACAACCGGTACGTGCATGACACACGTTTAACACCGTGAGGTAATCGAACGGTGACACTTGAAGTTGATAGTAATAATTATGATCCTGTAGTTGATTTGTGCTTCGTACCTTTCAGGTCTTCATGACCATGACAGACTGCTCAAAAAGTGATCTACATTAATTTCCTCAAAAGGCCTAGGGTAGAGTGTTATCCATCAATCATGCGAAGAATTCGAACTCCTGTCCGCCATTTTACAACTTCCGCTGATGCCTCGATTAGTTACGCAATTTGCGCGAAATGGAGTTAATTATAGATGTACCTACTAGTCTGGCCAGCCAGACTATGTACCTACATGCATGTGGGTCGAGTCTGCTTTGTATGCTCGAATTCACATTCAAATTTTAGACAAAATTAGATATGATCATAACAATATTTATACCTATAATAAACTCATGATCAGTATAATTATTTCCTAAGAATCAGTATTAATTAAATAACAATAATTAACCCAAGACTAACAAGTATTAATTTTTATATAATAAACGTCCATCTAGTATCAAGAATATTATTATTATGTTTTAAGCATATTTGTCTCTAAATTTTCAGCTGCAATCCCAACTGTAAGAGGACCTTTATCCCTGGAATGAAGGAGCCGATCTCCGAGAAGCTGGCGGTGGTTACCATGGCATTGTACTGGTCCAGTCCTTGTTGGTAACTCCGGGATTCAATGGCTGCAGGGCAGGGAATAAAGAAGGAGAACACACAATGGAATTATCGTTCAAAGCCATTTTGTGGATCTATGACACCTCAATAAAGAACAAGTGTGTACTACCACTTTGTAGGTAATAGTAAACCGATTACACAGCATTAGGACTGTACTGAGCCACAAGGAGAAATACAGGACAATAGTTCACAAGTGATACAATTACCAGCTTTGACTAGCACATAACTGGTGGCAATAAGCTAAATGCCATACATACTCACACACCCATGCATGCACGCACGGATGCACACACACACACACATGCATGCATACACACAAACACACACACACACACACACACACACACACACACACACACACACACACACACACACACACACATATACACACACACATGTACAAACACACAGACACACACACACACACACACACACACACACACACACACACACACACACACACATATACACACACACATGTACAAACACACAGACACACACACACACACACACACACACACACACACACACACACACACACACACATACACACACACACACACACAATACTGGAGCCAGAATACAATCATACATCAAGTGAGACTGAAGATGACTCCCCTGCATGTGCTACAAAGGTAATGCCATCACAGTGTACTTGACTGCAGCAAGGGTTCAGTTATGTAAATACATGTACATCTCGAAGCAGTGATCTCACTAACAAACTTGTGTGTATTCTTTTTCATATGGGAACTGAAGTATAATATAGGAAACTCACGGCAATATTTGCCACAGGACGTTTCACGTTATATCACGTTGTATGTACATTACCTCAACAAGCATTACGAGAATATATTTGCGTTATGGGTAGACCAGTAACAGAAGAATGAAGAGAAGTGTGGACTAGTAGGAGTACCAGTGTGTGGCTAGAGCCATCATAACATGATGTAGTGTAGCAAATTCTACATGTTGAGTGTCTTTGAGTCATTTGTTTCAATTTACATTAAATCAACATGAATATGTGATGTCATATATGTACATATGTACACAAACATAACATACCGTATAGCGGGAAATATTCGCGGGACAAAATTTTCGCGGATTTCGCAGTTTGCTTAACATCCGCGAAAATTTTATCCGCGAATTAGGCGTTCTCGCTGTTCTGTCGCGTGACTCTGGCCAACATCCGCGAAAACTTTATTCGCGAATTTTCATTTTTGGAGCCATCTGCGAAAATTTTGTCCCGCGAAAAGTTCCCGCTATACGGTAACATCAACAAACAGAACATCATTAACATAATATCCTGTTGTGTATACACACACACACACACACACACACACACACACACACACACACACACACACATACACACACGCGTGCACACACACACACACACACACACACACACACACACACACACACACACACACACACACACACACACACACACAAACACACACACACAGGACTGACATCATACATATTATACCAAATAGGACACTTAAAGCTAAATCTCCCCACATATCACCTGTGTGATACTACCACGGTCCATGGACTTCACTGTTGGTAGAGTTCAGCTACGTAGGCAAATATGTCTTGAGGTTGTAATTTGAACAATAAGACTTGTATGAACTCGTAACTTATGGAACTCAACTTATGAGACTAAACTGTACAGCAATGGTATCAGTGAGTGGAACACCTTATAAGATATAACAGTATTATATGACTTCAAAGCTCTCACCACAGAGCTTACAACACTATCTAATGTCCACATACGTATCTAGTGAGCATAGCTAGAATAAGTAGGCAACTACCAGAGTAATGAAGAGAAAAGTATACTGGTATATTAGCAATAAAGAACAATTGGAATAAAGTTAAGGCAGTAGTTATACCTCTGTCGAACAGGAGCGTGTTGGGCTATGTCGAGGAAAGAACCCATGTTGCAGAATGTGGAGTGTAGACACCTTTTGTGTGATGGTGTTATTATGGTTTGGCCTTTATTTCTGCTGTGAAAAGCCTGTACCACAGCCCTGATAAGACTGCAACCCAGGAGACATAATCATATTCATGAGGTCAAAGGACTAATCCCACAACATACAGTACAGTACAGTACATACATAAGAGGAGTTCCCATGTTAGTAATCACACAAGAAGTTCTCACACATACACAGCGGAGTGTGAGGTACACGTGTGACACCACAGTAGCCTGTGGTGCAATGCTCATCCCACAACTCCCACCATGTAGGGACTAACAGACACCCTGTCTCCATAAACAGGATACACAAAGCTGCTGAAGTTGTGCCTTGTGCAGGATTTACACGCCCAACACCTAGAACAGTACTTTGTGTTGTAGTGATTTTAGGTGTCAATTTGAAGCCAACAAAGTTGACCCCAGTTATTAGGGGGTGACACTTCCTCACTAGATGAAATTCCACCACAAGTGTGGATGTGGTGCAGTCCACCCCTACACACAGCATATGTGTCTACACACACACAAGCATGCTTGGGAGTTGAGATCCCACAATGAGTGGAATGAAACAATCTCCCCACAATCCTCTGTATACATACATAAGGTCATGTTCCCATACATACTGTATACTGTCCTCTTCCCATACATACTGCATACTGTCCTCTTCCCATACATACTGTATACTGTCCTCTTCCCATACATACTGTATACTGTCCTCTTCCCATACATACTGCATACTGTCCTCTTCCCATACATACTGTATACTGTCCTCTTCCCATACATACTGTATACTGTCCTCTTCCCATACATACTGTATACTGTCCTCTTCCCATACATACTGTATATTGTCCTCTTCCCATACATACTATATACTGTCTCACTGGTCCCAAACATACTGTACTGTCTCACTCTTCCCATACATACTGTACTGTCTCACTCTTCCCACACATACTGTACTGTCTCACGTTCCCACACATACAGTACTGTTTCGCTGTTGCAGTCAAGTGTGTGCATGTACATATATTAGTACCTTGAGAGATGTATGTGAGTCCCTGAATTGTGGACTGAGAGAGCTTGTTTTCCCTCAGCAAATCCTGCAACGCTTCCAGCTTCTTATTGACATCGTCGACCTTACGTTTGAGAGCCTGCAACCATAGCAAAAGAGCAGAATATACAAGCTGGGATCAATCCACCAGACAAATCTCAGGACAGATAAGAGTCTACCCATACTTGTATTGTATTAATGCATACACAGTCATGTACACCCCTGAGGGGTGGAATGCCATTATGACTACAACCTACCCATACATACAGTACACATGTGTACATACATATGTACATGCGTACATGTGCTGATGGACCTGAGGAAAGTATGTAATGCTTTAGGATAGTCACCAGTTGACAAAATGCATTGGTCTATTCCAAGATAGGGTATTGTACATACAACCTATCTTTGGATATGTCAAAGCAATAGATAAGATTTTTGATACATATTAGATGAGATGTTCAGGACAGACATGAAATGAACACACCAAGGATTATGTACATGTACAGTACGTATATACAGTATGTGTACACATTGTGAGATACTGGTAGAGGTACTGTACGTATGTGCTGTATATGGAGTTACAGAATAGATGCGAAAGGGCACACATTGAGAGAAATTGCCACTATCAGTCTCCAGCTCATGTACACCACTCAGATCAACCAGTGCTGACATAAAGGGGCATGTGTATGTACACTTCACTCATTTCCTAGCTGATGTACACCATGTCAACCTGTAGTAACTACCTTTGATGGGACATACGTACATACACCTCAGTCAGTCCCCAGCTCATGTACAATGTGTCAACCAGTAGAAACTACGTACGTACCTTTGATAAAGTGTGTACAGATTTGGTGTGCCTTTGAAGGTATGTACTTACTAAGTTGGACGGTATAATAGTCAACACAGATGTACACCACGCTCAGTTCCTAGCTCATGTACACCATATCAACCAGCACTGACAGTGAGTACCTCTGATGAGAAGTACAGACTTGGCATGCCCTTCAAGGTGCTTACTGAGTTGGATGGTATAATAGTCAACACAGATGTACACCTTACTCTCATGTACACCATGTCAACCAGCACTGTGAAGTAATATGTCAAAATCTTCAGTTTACCTGATTCACTAGGTACGTACATACTAAGAGTATTGTATTGTGGAGCAATAATTATGTCAAAATCTTCAATTTACCTGATTCACTGCAGCTGACTTCAGCCTTTGTGCCATGTTATCAAATGTCGTCACCATGGCAACATACTCAGCAGGTATGGGGGCTTTCTGGACAGGTGGTTCAGGAGCCTGTAAACGACAATAAACAGTAAACAGTAAACACTGAACAATAAACAGTAAACATCATACAATTATACATAAATACGTAACATAACAATATTAATATTATTCTCACTATGCTCGTAACACTACATGAACAACACACAATAATGTGAGGACAATGTAACATTATACAGTTATATAGTGACCATTTTGTATTGAAAAACCAGCACATTCTGAACAGAACACCACTCTAGACTACAAAGTGTGAGTGTTCCTCCAGTATACCAGAAGCTGTGTGCAGCAGCTTGATGAATTTCCAACGGTAACAAACAAAGGTGTATAAATCCCCCAAATACATGTACCTGGACTGGGCATTGTTAATATTAAGTGTACACCCTGGTTTCTTAGCAATTGTTGCTACTTTTGAACAAAGCACCACTCTAGAATACACGTGTAAGTGCTTCCTCCAGTATACCTGGAGCAGTGTGCAGTACCTGTTGTATTTCCAACAGGTAACAAAGAAAGGCATACAAAACCCCCAATACATGTACCTGGATTGGGCATCATTAACATTATTACTGATAGTAAGTGTCTCCAATAAGAAGTACATATTTAGTGTGCCCTTCAATTAACATACTAAGTAAGTTAGACTGTATACATCTTGTACACACATGCATATAACACTACACACACGTACGTACATGTAAAGCCCTGTACAAGATGACACATGACGTCCAGAAGTT
The DNA here is from genome assembly GCA_964020155.1 of Chondrilla cf. caribensis. Lineage (NCBI taxonomy): Eukaryota > Metazoa > Porifera > Demospongiae > Chondrillida > Chondrillidae > Chondrilla > Chondrilla cf. caribensis. The sequence goes on from OZ026553.1 coordinate 3,749,453, forward strand.
GAATATACCATCTGTGGGTATGGTGTACCCCTCATGTCATAATGTGAGTATTAGCTACAGATTATTCTAGAAGAGAGCAGACTTATGCAGATTGGTGTAAATTCCCAAAAGTGGGATTAGTGCAAACAGCTGAATCACTACCAGTATAACACACGAAATTTGGGATTACACCCTGCCATCACTAGTGAATACACCCTGCCATCACTGGTGAATACACCCTGCCATCACTAGTGAATACACCCTGCCATCACTGGTGAATACACCCTGCCATCACTAGTGAATACACCCTGCCATCACTGGTGAATACACCCTGCCATCACTGGCGAATACACCCTGCCATCACTGGTGAATACACCCTGCCATCACTGGTGAATACACCCTGCCATCACTGGCGAATACACCCTGCCATCACTGGCGAATACACCCTGCCATCACTGGCGAATACACCCTGCCATCACTGGGGAATACACCCTGCCATCACTGGCGAATACACCCTGCCATCACTGGTGAATACACCCTGCCATCACTGGTGAATACACCCTGCCATCACTGGTGAATACACCCTGCTATCACTGGTGAATACATCCTGCCATCACTGGTGAATACATCCTGCCATCACTGGTGAATACATCATGCCATCACTGGTGAATACACCCTGCCATCACTGGTGACCACTTCCTGCTATCACTGGTGACCACTTCCTACCATCACAAGCGACTACTTCCTGCCATCACCAGTGGCTCCATCCTGTGCTGTCATGAGAACTGCCTGGTGTACACAACTTCCTCATGCAGGAAATCATGGTCAGTTGGTAGAAGAAGGTCACAGACCTCTTCTCACCAACAATACCACAAGAACATCCTTTCTGCAATGATCTCACCTCAACTATTTAGGTGATGTGTGTGGTTTCTAGGTGATGTGTCATCTCCACGTACACATGTACAGTGATCGATTTCCTGTTAATCCGCCAACCTTTTCATCCACCACAATTTTCAATATCAAATATAATGTCAAGTACTAAGAAACATCCAGTTACTCTCACAAATTCGTTAATCCAGCAATTCTTTTGAAAATAGGTTGTGGCGGATTAACAAGAGTTCACTATACATACCATCGAGTGATGTGTCCACTCCTACTGTATATACACACAAATGTACATATGTATGCATACGCCCTTCAGTGGTATGCTCACTCCTACACACACATACGTATGTATGTAGAGGGATCTTAGGAATGTGCTCATCTCCAAATATACAGTAGGGTCTAGTGACTGAAATATTTCTAACAGACAAGAGACTGCTCTCTACTGGCAAATGTACGTATGTATGAGGATGTGTGCACAAGAACTCAAATCAAGTGATCATTGTAAAGATCTACTTACGTATGCACATTACACAATTAAACCACATTTCCACACACTCACACACACACGCACGCGCTGGTGCACACACATGCACACACACGTGCACACACACACATGCACATGCACACACACACACACACACGTACACACACATACACACACACACACACACACACACACACACACACACACACACACACACACACGTACACACACACACACACACACACACACACACACACACACACACACACACACACACACACCGTTGTATCATTGAAATAATTTTGAGTGAGAAAAATTCCGCAAGAGATAGTCACATGACAAGATGGGTGTGTCAAATGACCAAGATGGGTGTGTCAGTACAATCACATGATTAAGACATTTCACCACAAAACTGGGAGTGCCCGATTATCCTGTAAACACGTTTACTTCAGTAAAAGAATTAAAACATCAATTGATGACATAATAGATGACATAATAATTGATGACATAATTGACTAAACCGCCAGCTGTATAAACAAGACAGTCATAGGAAGTTCACCCAAACCACTTCTAAACAGTGAATCTAAACATGACCTGATCTGATACACCCTGTAGCATGCTCCTGTGTCATGAGGATTACATCAGTGCTTAATATAGTAACATTCTCAGGCAACAGAGAATTTAAAGCCTAATATGGTCAAATTTGTGGTAGCCATTCAGATAACTTTTGAAAGCCTACACCCACAACCACAAAAACTTCGAACAAGGGGTAACAATAGACTGTGTTTTTTTGGAATGCAGCGCACATACGAACATATATATGCATATATAGATTGTACCATACTGTGAATGCACAAACACACACACACACACACACACACACACACACACACACACACACACACACACACACACACACACACACACACACATGCACACACGCACACACACCACACACACACGCACACACACACACACACACACACACACACACATACACACACACACACACCATACTCACCTGTGGGGTAACTGGGGTAGTCACTTTGGGTTGGTCGTCCTGGAAACCAACTGAGCCTGAGATGAGAGGTGTGACAATTATATTGACTGCAAATCCAGCACGTACAGTAAAAGGGTTTGTACACGATACATATAGTCTCTGTAAACAGGTGTTATTCATACAACAAGTACTGTGTGTGATCTTACATATGTAGTTGAGACGATGTAATAAAGTGCAAGAGTCTATCAACAATAATTGCTCAAAAAGTAGGTGATTTGGTGAGGTATTATGCAAATTATGCTGTACATACACACACATACATATGTAAGCATGGTAGGTATCAACAAAAGGGTTGTTAGTTGTAAGTTTGACCCAACTTGAAAAAAGCACCATCACGGAGGCTAATAATCACAGTATAAGGACAAAACACTATTACGTGCAAACATGCAATTAGGTTAGGAATTCATTCTTAACTTTTAAAGGCTCCAACTAAAAGCTAGTAGTCAGTTTAAAATAGTACTAACCATGATAATCAGACAAAATATCAGTGTTTTATGCCAAATGTGCTTACAAGGCCTTTCAAGGGAATTCCTATATCCATTGGTGTTTATGTAGGTGTGTGTGCACATACATGGCTTCTTCGATAAAGCCATACATGTGTACATCAAAGGGTAGAGCTTGTGCAGCAACCTACCTAATCCACACTCACCAAAAAGTGTGTAAACAACATACAATGAGTGTACATTTGTACACCTCACTAAACACCATACAAAGTACTTACATACAGTAAACACAGTAAACACAGTACACACAATACATACGGTACATGCAGTACACACAGTACACACAATACACACAGTACACACAGTACATACAGTACACACAGTACACACAGTACATACGATATGTAGTTCATGTACAGTTCCTGGTAGGACTTACTGGTAGGCACCATGACTGCTGGTCCGGTATCGGTGGGGACTGTCATCTGCACGTTGGATACTGGTGCCACTATTGGAGCCAACACAGCAGTTGAGGAGGGGGTCTTAGGTTTCTATGGCAAAAACACAAAAATATCATCAAAATATTCAAACATACTTCTGTAAATACAGGTAAAGGTGCATACAGTGGAACCTCTCTGTTATGAACACTTTGGGACCTTGATTTTAGTCCTTATTACAGAGGTGTCCTCAATTCAGAGGTCACTTAATACAATACAGTACTACACTGGGACACAGAATGGTGTCCTTATTATAGAGGTTTCTGCTATTTGGAGGTTTGTAATAGAGAGGTTCCACTGTATATACTTATGCATGAATCCCTGATACACCGTCAGGGTTCTGCCCAGGCCATCCTTAGTGGTGGTAATCTGGTTAGCTTGGGTGTTTGTACATTTGCTATGTATTTGTATACCCCACTTCAATCCAGACTGCCGTTTTGTTAATTTATAGCGGGCGGAAGTATGGCTAGGTCACTAAATTCCAAATTTATTATTATTGATTCATCGATCAGCTGCAGCATGAAATGGTAACAGGTACAGTTGCTGCTATATATTTAGGCAGAATATGGGCAAACCGGTTGGAATACAGCTAGTGGGGGTCATTCTATAGTTTGTGGTGGTTAGCCCCGACCACACCCGACCAGTGTGGGCAGAACCCTGTACACTATAATTCTTTTACGTAATTTGACATTTTTATAGTGGTAGAGACCAGCGATTGTGAGAATATAGATGTACTAAAAGTATATACTACACACATACGGAGGGAGTGTATTGGAGTAGTGTGCTTAAATCATAAGGTACATATATGCTACACACTGTAGGCCATCAGGATATTGCTGTATGATAATATTATGCACTCCGGAGTGCAATGAAGACGACATAAAATACAAAACAACAACAACAACAACACTAATGGGACTACTTACGTCTGATTTCACCAACATGGGAGGATCATTCCAGGCCACCTGGTCCTTCCTGTACATGTAGCTAAGAGGCTCTGAGGGGGGGAGAAAGGCATGAGAGAGAGAGCCTGTTACAGTATAACACAAGATGGGAGAGGGGTTGTTACAGTACAGCACAAGATGGGAGAGAGGTTGTTACAGTACAGCACAAGATGGGAGAGAGGTTGTTACAGTACAGAACAAGATGGGAGAGGGGTTGTTAGTGTATAACACAAGATGAGAGAGAGGTCATAAGATGGGAGAGAGGTTGTTACAGTACAGCACAAGATATGAGAGGGGTTGTTACAGTACAGCACAAGATGGGAGAGAGGTTGTTACAGTACAGAACAAGATGGGAGAGGGGTTGTTAGTGTATAACACAAGATGAGAGAGAGGTCATAAGATGGGAGAGAGGTTGTTACAGTACAGCACAAGATATGAGAGGGGTTGTTACAGTACAGCACAAGATGGGAGAGAGGTTGTTACAGTACAGCACAAGATGGGAGAGGGGTTGTTACTGTACAACACAAGATGGGAGAGAGGCTGTTACTGTACAACACAAGATGGGAGAGGGGTTGTTACTGTACAACACAAGATGGGAGAGGGGTTGTTACAGTACAGCACAAGATGGGAGAGAGGCTGTTACTGTACAACACAAGATGGGAGAGAGGCTGTTACAGTACAACACAAGATGGGAGAGGGGTTGTTACAGTACAGCACAAGATGGGAGAGAGGCTGTTACTGTACAACACAAGATGGGAGAGAGGCTGTTACAGTACAACACAAGATGGGAGAGGGGTTGTTACAGTACAGCACAAGATGGGAGAGAGGTTGTTACAGTACAGCACAAGATGGGAGAGGGGTTGTTACAGTACAGCACAAGATGGGAGAGAGGTTGTTACTGTATAACACAAGATGGGAGAGAGGCTGTTACAGTACAGCACAAGATGGGAGAGGGGTTGTTACTGTATAACACAAGATGGGGGAGAGGTTGTTACTGTATAACACAAGATGGGGGAGAGGTTGTTACAGTACAGCACAAGATGGGAGAGAGGTTGTTACAGTACAACACAAGATGGGAGAGGGGTTGTTACAGTACAACACAAGATGGGAGAGAGGTTGTTACTGTACAACACAAGATGGGAGAGAGGTTGTTACTGTATAACACAAGATGGGGGAGAGGTTGTTACTGTATAACACAAGATGGGAGAGGGGTTGTTACTGTATAACACAAGATGGGAGGGGGTTGTTACTGTATAACACAAGATGGGAGAGAGGTTGTTACAGTACAGCACAAGATGGGAGAAAGGTTGTTACTGTATAACACAAGATGGGGGAGAGGTTGTTAGTGTACAACACAAGATGGGAGAGAGGTTGTTACTGTATAACACAAGATGGGGGAGAGGTTGTTAGTGTATAACACAAGATGGGAGAGAGGTTGTTACTGTACAGCACAAGATGGGAGAGGGGTTGTTACAGTACAGCACAAGATGGGGGAGAGGTTGTTAGTGTATAACACAAGATGGGAGAGAGGTTGTTACTGTACAGCACAAGATGGGAGAGGGGTTGTTACAGTACAGCACAAGATGGGAGGGTGGGGCTCTTACAGTAACACAAGATGACAGTGATTGGCTCTCACATTGTGGAATTAAAGTTGTTTTATAGTATGTACATGCAGGACACATGAATGTATGATTTACCATTTGATTTCCGAGTCTGGTCTGGTGATCCTTGAATGGGCGGAAGAGAGCTAGAGGGAGCATAGGAGGGTATACCTGGCTGAACCTGTGGCTGGCTGACGGGAGGAGGTTGGGGGTAGTTGTACGGGGCACTTGTCTGAATGTTGCCCGGCAGTGGTTGAGAGGTGATGGGGTATGTCGACATTGAGTGCTGAGTTGACACCGTTGTCTGTGTTGGGAGAGGTTGAGGGGGCGGGTAGCTGGAACTGGGGGGAACTTGACCACTATAATGAGAACCTGTAAAGATGGGTAGAAGTAAATGTGTGTGTGTGTGTGTGTGTGTGCGTGCGTGCGTGTGTGTGTGTGTGTGTGCGTGTGTGTGTGTGCGCGTGCACGCCCACTTGTGTACATGTATATGTGTTTAAGGTATCACACACATCATAGGTGCAAAGGTACATACATAGTGGCAGTGTTGGTGATATATAGATGTTGAACTAGTGGCAGCCCTTAACATCATGACTGAACTTCAAGGTAGACAGAATGTACATACTAGTGGCAGTGTTGGTGATATACATGTTGAACCAGTGCAACCAAGAATGTACATACGTACAATGTATTGAACTGAGTTTAGAGCAACAGCAATGTGACTACTTTTGACCTGTGCTAGGGAACAATGGACACAACCTACAAAGAGGTCTGTGATGTTACCGTGGCAACAGCCACAAAGTATTGCACCACTAAACTCAAGACCAAGGAAGCTGATAAGTACACTTAAAATGATTAATGTAACCATGGTTACCACTAACAACACTCTTTGAAGGTCAAGAACTGAAAGGGAAATCATACAAATGATCCTCCCCGAGTAGGAGTTTGTTGAGTTGAATGCCAAACATTCATCAACAGTGTTTGCCAATTGTGATATAGTTGAAACCTGACAAGTTGTTATCACCTTGGAGGTACGTATGTATTCATCAAATATACATGTTCACATACATGCATACGTATTGTATGGGAATTTTATCTAAGCAACTAAGGGTGTGTGTCTTATATCCCATATACAGTAGGCAGTAACATTGGAGGCATTCACCTTAGTCCCAGTGCAGCAAAATTCAAAACTGTTCAAATATCCTGTTACAGAATTGTATTATCACTCCTATTGTACAACCAAATACAGACAGTGCACATTGCTATGTCTACAGACAGTACACGTTGCTGTTTTATGTCTACAGACAGTGCACATTGCTACGTATGTCTACAGACAGTGCACATTGCTATGTCTACAGACAGTACACGTTGCTGTTTTATGTCTACAAACAGTGTGCCTGTGGTTATACCTGACAAAATCGACAAAGTCTTAATTTGCCTATCTAGAACTAAACCAACATTTTTCCTATTTTACAGACAGTGCACATTGCTATGTCTACAGACAGTGCACATTGCTATGTCTACAGACAGTGCACATTGCTATGTCTACAGACAGTGCACATTGCTATACGTCTACAGACAGTTCACGTTGCTATGTCTACAGACAGTGCATGTTGCTATATATGTCTACAGACAGTGTGCCTGTGGTTATACCTGACAAAATCGACAAAGTCTCAATTTGCCTATCTAGAACTAAACCAACATTTTTCCTATTTTACAGACAGTGCACATTGCTATGTCTACAGACAGTGCACATTGCTATGCCTACAGACAGTGCACATTGCTATGTCTACAGACAGTGCACGTTGCTATGTGTACAGACAGTGCACATTGCTATGTCTACAAACAGTGCACGTTGCTATGCCTACAGACAGTGCACATTGCTATGTCTACAGACAGTGCACGTTGCTATGTGTACAGACAGTGCACATTGCCATGCCTACAGACAGTGCATATTGCTATGTCTACAGACAGTGCACATTGCTATGTCTACAGACAGTGCACGTTGCTATGTCTACAGACAGTGCACGCTGCTATATATGTCTACAGACAGTGCACATTGCTATGTCTACAGACAGTGCACGTTGCTATGCCTACAGACAGTGCACATTGCTATGTCTACAGACAGTGCACGTTGCTATGTGTACAGACAGTGCACATTGCTATGCCTACAGACAGTGCATATTGCTATGTCTACAGACAGTGCACATTGCTATGTCTACAGACAGTGCACGTTGCCATGTCTACAGACAGTGCAGATTGCTATGTCTACAGACAGTGTGCCTGTGGTTATACCTGACAAAATCGACAAAGTCTCAATTTGCCTATCTAGAACTAAACCAACATTTTTCCAATGACAAATATTATCAACCATAAAATGCAGTTAAACTTGCTTAGTAAGTACGTACCTTGAAGGGCACACCAAATCTGTACTTCTTATCAGAGGTACTTGCTATTAATGCTGGTTGACATAGTGTACATGAGCTAAGGACTGAGTGAGGTGTACTCACTAATCATGCAGGAGAATGTACTAACCCAGATACTTACTATGCAGGTTGCACTGTATATAGGTGCTACCTGTACTGTCATACATACACAGTAAGTGCTCTAATGGTAGGCCTACCACCCTAACAACAAACACAATGACAAGCATACAACTAATACTCCTTGCTGTGTGGTGAGAATGGGCAAATGTATGTACGTATGTATGTACTCCGTGTATGTATACATGTATGTATGTATCATGTACTGTGTGTATGTATACATGTATGTATGTATGTATGTATGTATGTATGTACTGTATGTACTGTATGTATGTGGGCAGGACATACGTACATACCTTGAGGGTAAGAGGTGGTCACACCCATGTTGGAGCCATACACACCTCCGCCAGTGGCATGGGTGGAGCCTGTTGGTTGTGCGAATGTGTTCCTTGAGCTTGTTTTTACGTCGTCAATGGAGGAAGCCTGGAAGGGTGTGGCAGGTGCCACACCCAATTCGGATTTGTAACCTTGAGCATGATACAGTCTATCCCGGAGAAGGTCTGATTCCTGAGAGGCATTAATTGAGAGATATATGGACATGAAGAAATGCCTATAAGCATAGCAGTAGTGGAGAGATCTCAACATGTGGGTAGATTATAGAGGTTCACTCAGTACAGTCTACAATGATGGGGAGATCTCAACATGTGGGTAGATTACAGAGGTCCACTTAGTACAGTCTACAATGATGAGGAGATCTCGACATGTGAGTAGATGATAGAGGTCCACTCAGTACAGTCCACAATGATGGGGAGATCTCAACATGTGGGTAGATTATAGAGGTCCACTCAGTACAGTCTACAATGATGGGGAGATCTCAACATGTGGGTAGATTATAGAGGTTCACTCAGTGCAGTCTACAATGATGGGGAGATCTCAAGATTTGATTAGAATAATATGTAGGTCCACTCAATACAGTCTACAGTGATGGGGAGATCTCAACATGTGGGTAGATTATAGAGGTCCACTCAGTACAATCTACAATGACGGAGAGATCTCAACATCACACACACACACACACACACACACACACACACACACACACACACACACACACACACTATACACTCACGGTGCCTGTGGTGTGTCTAAGGTAGGAATAGGCAGACATTAGATTTCCCTGAGAAGCCAGCAAAGTAGCATACAAACTGCAATAGTAGAGAGAATTCAGCTCATATGCACACTCAGTGAAGACACAGACACATGTACATATGTGCAGCATGCGTGTTCATGTACTAATATATGCTATGCTAATATATGTACACCAAAGTCAATCAGATAACCATCCAAGATTATCATTGCCACAATAATACAGTACAGCTGAAAATATTTAGGCGAATTGGCAATTTCGAATCTACCACCAAATTATAATCTGCCGGGATATGTCTTAGAAATGCATATTACATAGCCTTATAACGCAATCCTTTTTGTTCTTCTTTCAAGCATTTTAAGTTCATAGGCTATGAATATAACTATAATCCACCAGAAGGCACCCGCCAGAATTTAACCTAGTCCAAAATTGCAAAAGACATACTGTACACACAGCAATTAGCACACACACAGCATAATGTACACACACAGCATACTGTACACACAGCAATTAGTACACACACACAGCATAATGTACACTTAGCACATACACAACACTGAGCACACACACAACACTTAGCACACACACAACACTTAGCACACACACAACACTTAGCACTTACACAGCATACTGTACACACAGTACTTAGCACACACACAGCATTGATGCATAAACTACAGGTCCTCACCAAAGCTTCTCCACAAAGAATGGATGTGTGGTCTCCTTCTGTTGCCTCCTCTCCTTCTCCACTGCCTTCTTCAGTAACACGACCTTCTCCACCAAGTCCTGCAGAGCATCTGGACTGCAACAATCGTCTGTTGACTGCTTCCTGTGTATTTGTGTGCATTACATAACAACAAACAAATGGTATCAACAGTAAACAAACAAACAAAACAAGAAGCACCTATGTACAGTAAATACTCAATAATCCGCTGCAATTCGTTTTCAAAGAACATGGTGGATTAACGAGTTTGGTGGATTAACTGGATATTCATTGGTACTTATACATTATGTACTGGAAATTGTGGCTTGCAGGATAAAGCAGCAGCAAATTGATGAGAATTCACTGTATGTATGTATGTATGTACATGTTTACATGTCTACATAAGGCAAATTACATACATACAGTAAAAATGTACTGTACATGTGGTACACAAAAATCATGTCCTGTTATTACACACGTATGTACATACGCACTCCTGGTTAATGTGTATGTACGTACATTCCACTTGGTCCATACGTTATGGCCACTTGTTGAACAGTACATACTGATAGTAAGTATGGTACGCTTACATATGAAGTGTACATACGTACATACGTATGGCAAAATATAGCATCACGGAATTATTTCCATTATTGTGACATACGTTTATCATTATAGCACAGGACTAGTGTGCTGTCTACTACACATGTACATACAAACCAGGGAACTTCCTCAAGCACTGAGCCTACATACGTACTGGTACACAGGTACAACAACGAGTGACAACCTCACCAGCAGTCGATGAACTTGTCCACATTGCCAGAACAGATGTAGCACAGACAGGCGTGTTCGCTGTAGGCACCACTCTCTTCCCTCTCCATGCGGTTACCAAGGAGGTCTAAAGGGGTGGGGCGGACACACCCACAATAAGGAAACCAGTCAAGTGCATAAACCACCTTGACATACATAATACACACTGGATAATCACGGTAAATATCTAAAAATGCATATTAAAATGTACAAAAATGCTCACTTGTATGCCATAAGTATATACGTACAAGAATACAAACTAAGATGTACATATACACACACAGTGTCAATACATTCACACACACACACACACACACACACACACACACACACACACACACACACACACCACAAAGGGGGGCAAAATCTTCAGGTCCGGCAAATGTCACTAAAGCAGCAAGCACTTCTCTCCAGTTTTCCAGATTGGCATTAGTGGCAATGTCATTCCAATTCCTGTTCACAACAGCTGACATGAGCTAATAAAACAGATAGTACATAGACCATATACAGTGGAAAGACAAACTATAAGGGACCCATAAAATTAGTCCTTGTTATCAGATGTTCTTCTTATCAGGATTAGCTTACTATATGTACACTACTACAGCAAACCAAATGATGCTCGGAAATTAGTTTGTATTAAGCAGAAATTTGTCTTAAGAGTGTTTGTCTTAACGAGGTTCTAGTGTATAGCATATACAGAACATACTATTATACAGCAATATATACGTACGTATGTACTGTATACGTACAGATGCAAACAGGTATGGCACATGTACACGTGTGCACATGCATATATATCTAGTTACGCACACACGCATGCACGCACACACACACACACACAACACACACAACACACACACAACACACACACACACACACAACACACACAACACACACAACATACACACAATACACACACACACAACACACACACACACACACACACACACACACACACACTTACTCTTTTCACTTTGGACTGGTTTCGATCAAAGAAGACTTGTTGGGTTTTAGAGAACAATTCAGACCCTCCAGCAACAGCTAAAACAAGAGCGTCAGCCTTCAGTGTACATTAAAGGAGAGGAACGATCAACAGTGATAGACACACATGCGTACGTATAGTACATACACACATACACAGAAGAGATTTAACTACATCAGGGGTCTTGCAGTATATACAAATGTAAGTACATACTTACATAGTAGGTACAAATATATGTATGTACGTATATCTGTACACATACTTATATATACATACGTATGTAATTGCATACACACTGACAGGTTCTCCATATATGTATGTATGTATACGTACCTACATATGTACATACGTATGTAGTAAAGATCTTATCACATACGTACCTGTACACACATAACTAGAGGTCCTGTTTTACATACATGAGTATATATGTACATACATTAGTAGATGTTCTCCTATAGTTAGCTACGTCTGTGAACTGACCATGCGATCCTCCTTGAGACACACTTCAACAGCAGCTTCAAAGTTGCCCACTAGCAAAGCCCGACTGAGTTGACTGTCGATATCTGAGTAAGGCCACCAAATACATACATGTGTGTGTGTGTGTGTTGTGTACGTGTGTGTGTGTGTGTGTGTGTGTGTGTGTGTGTGTGTGTGTGTGTGTGTGTGTGTGTGTGTGCGTGTACGTGTGTGCGTGCGTGCGTACGTGTGTGCGTGTGTGTGCTGTGGTGAATACATGTTCATGTTGTGTGTGTGTGTGTGTGCTAGTGTGTTTGTGTGTGTTGTGAGTGTGAAACATAAATAAAGATAGTTGCAAAAGGTCTCAACACACACATGCTTCACATACATACACACCTTCATTGGTACATATGTTAAACTTTGCAGGTGTTTCAGAAGGCTGGGTGGGTGATGAGGAAATGTCGATGAGATTGAAGTCATCATCGATGACGGTGGAGGTAGCCAGGCCCTCCATCTTCTGTGACAGAGTACTGACGTCCAGTTCACCCTCAGCAGCAGCTGAAGGGAGTGAGGGTTTGCCGATGTACTCCCATAGCTGTAAGCAGAAAGAATGCATAGTAAAGTACATGGTAGGGTGAATATTGTTATGGTAATCTCAAGATATACGTAGCTCAATACACACGTACGTGTACATATGTTCAGTTCTTTTTTTTACTGAAAGTACCATAATATGTAGTGAAGGGAGTATCGTCATGGTAATATCACGATATAGCTCAGTACATATGTACATGTACATACGTACATAGTGAAGGGAGTATCGTCATGGTAACTTTGTAGGCATATACGCTGACACACACCTTCTGTTCCAATTCTTCAGTGTTGTAGCCTAGCAACTGCAGAAACTGTTGCCGTGGTTCCCCTTCAAAGGTCACCTACACGTGTTTACAATGTACAGTAAGTGGACACCAACAGTGACCATACATACATGAAGACCAAGAAGAATAGTGTGGATATACTGTATGTTATTTGTGTGCTATGCAAGTGAGTCAATGTATGTGTATGTGTATGTAATAGTAATAGTAATAGTGCTGCATGGCTTATGAACACACAGTTTTTCCTTTAATCTAACCCTCAACCAGGATACAAGTATGTTTAAGGTACATAAATGAAAAATGTGGCATATTAAAGAACACAACGAATTACCAAAGTCACTGTTATGTGCACAAACACACTGGTGTATAAGGGTTTGGTACATATGTACATACGTATGTAGTACAGAGGATGGTGGATTAGTGAAATTCACTGCATGTCTAGGTACATCTGGATCACACAACGCCCCCTCGTGAACAAACAGGTGAACAAACCGATGCACACACACCCTCCCAAACCCACTGGCCATGCAGTCACACGGGACAAACCTTCATAAATTCCCATATGTTCTTCTCCTGCTTGGTGGAAGCATTCTCCATCTTCATGGCGCAATACCCGCTGAAGTCACCTTGTCCAAGAGCACTCTGAAGAGCTTCTGATCTCTCCACAAAGTCCACTTCAGTGGTGACCTGGCTTATGGACACAGTGGTGGGTGCACTTGGACCAAAAGAGACCAGTTTCCCTCCAAACTGAAGATCAAAGTAGGTCAACATGCAGTAATTCACCATACAGCCATGAACGTATGCGCATATGTATGTATGTATATACACATACGTAGTATGTAATAGATAAACCATGGCACTTTGTGGTGTCCGTCATTTATCACACGAGCGAAGCGAGTGTGATAAATGACGGACACCACAAAGTGTCATGGTTTAACTGTTTTAACTAATGTTCACACGAATTGGCGCGCTTACGGAATAGACTAGTAGCCAGTTATCGTGAAGAAATGGCAGAGTCCGTTGAACTGCCGGAGGATGTCCTTCAATTTCTCGACGAATCTGATCTTCACTACTTTCCCTTAATGAGTCCCGACGAATTATGCCTGGATTTAGCTGCTTTGACGGAGAAATATGACCTACGTTTTCCGACACAACCAGAAATCAACACCGAATGGGTGTCTCCAGAAGACCGTACTAATATCGCAGAAAAGAAAGGGAAGGGAAAGAGGAAAGCTAAAGGAAAGTCGTCCAAAGTTACTAAACGCTTTCGCTCAGTTTCCGCTGATGAAATTAACCAGTTATCGGCACCATTCGTACCAAAGAGTACCAATCGCAGCACAGCTTGGGCTAAATCGGTTTTCGATAGCTGGAATGACAGTAGAGACGAGGACAAGTGTCCCGAATCGTTTTTAGATGCGTGCCGAGAGCCGATCGAGATGGAGAAATGGCTGAAGCTCTTCGTTGCCGAGGGTATGTACAACCAAGCTGGTGATCCTTATCCCCCGGATACCATTTACAGCATTTTGTCAGGAATTCTCAGATACATATTATTGTACATACCTATGGATGTACATACATATACGTAGGCATGTCAGTTATATGAAGACATGTACATACAATATACACATACATTGTATACACAGTATACGTACATGAATTTACATACATATGCATATAGAGCACACATGTATACACTTATTTACGTACGTAAGTACTTACCCCAAACCTTGCAGCACAAGGTCTTCTGAGCCACTTTGGAGGCTTCTTCAGTGGCTCTGTCACTTTCTGCATCGGCCTGGATCCAATCCCACTGAATGGGTCACTTGGATCCACTGGGACGTTGGATTGAGACTGGAATAGTCAGAAAAATACGTATGTACGTGTGTAGGTGACTTGAAGGAAAGGCAATTACAGGTACACATACATATGTATACATGTAGGTATAAACACATTATATATGCATACATATGTATGTATGTACAGTAGGTATGTACATAGGTACATTAATAAGTACACATACATATGTACATACGCATGTACAGTACCCACTAAAGGAACTTCACCACAATACACAAGTTTGATCTTATCCACCTGTGTACAGTATGTACAGTACATATGTACGTATGAGTGCTTGTACGTACATACAGAACAATACTGCAATCATTATAGAAGTTTCATTGGAACTCAACTTGCTCGGGGAGAAAGGAGAAAGAGAAACCAGGTAACTGCAGGACTCGAACCCAGGATGTCCGACTGTAGCCGCCATAACCACTGAGCCACAAGGCCACCACAGCAACCAACCCTCCTAAATTCTCCTTTCACATACAGCTACGTATATTATGTACATGGTATAGTATGTACAACATACACAAAAATACGTACCAACATACGTACATAGGAGTGTTATGTGTACATACATATGTATAATACATATAGAAATTCACTTAGTACAATTCTAATGGAGTGGAATCCACTGGAATGATACAATTTAAAGTTATGTACAATACACACGATAGCCACTTCTCCTCACTTTAGTTCCGCTGTCTTCAGGCCCTCTTCCACCCAGGAGGGAATAGACACAGATGTGCCCATCGAAGGAGGCGGTTGAAATAAGACCAGGATGGCGAGGGCACCACTGAACATCAAAACACCACTGGGAGGTCGACGGCACCTCGTACACAACCTGAGGAGATATGATAGACACGAAAGTAGTTACATCAGGTCAGAGAAAGTTGGGAATGAATAGTATAGTTTTACAATACCCCCAAATCTCCCCACTGCACACATCCACTCACCTCTCCACTACACACATCCACTCACCTCTCCACCACACACATCCACTCACCTCTCCACTGCACACATCCACTCACCTCTCCACCACACATCCACTCACCTCTCCACCACACACATCCACTCACCTCTCCACCACACACATCCACTCACCTCTCCACTGCACACATCCACTCACCTCTCCACTGCACACATCCACTCACCTCTCCACTACACACATCCACTCACCTCTCCACCACACACATCCACTCACCTCTCCACCACACACATCCACTCACCTCTCCACCACACACATCCACTCACCTCTCCACACACATCCACTCACCTCTCCACCACACACATCCACTCACCTCTCCACTACACACATCCACTCACCTCTCCACCACACACATCCACTCACCTCTCCACCACACACATCCACTCACCTCTCCACCATACTCTTCTGAGTTGGGGTTCCAGCAGAAGATGTTATTGTCCTTCCCGGCACTCAGCAGCAGCTCAGAATCCTGGGGGCACCAGGCGATGGACAGAATGCCTTTTTCGTGTTTTTCAAACATCTTGACAGGAGAGGCAGCAAACCTTAGGTCCCATAACTAGAGGAGGACATACATATTTGAAGGACATCAGAGTGAGAAAAATATCAACTTACAGGTGCAGGATGTAACACAGTGTACACATACGTGGTACTCCACTAGCATACTATCATGCAGTGCTTGTAGTACTCCACTAGCACACCAAGGTACAGTGCTTATAGTACTCCACACACATATGCACACACCAGCATGACTTGGACCCACACACACATACACCCACATCCACACACACCTGCATGACTTTGACCTGCCCATACACATGCACAGACAGCACCACACCACACCACACACACACACACACACACACACACACACACACACACACACACACACAGACAGACACAGGGGTAAGATTGGACCTCCCCACACATGCACACACAGCACCATACACATGCACACAGCTGCATGACTTGGACCTGCCCACACACATGCACACACAGCACCACACACACACACACAAAGCTGCATGATTGGACCTCCACACAAACATGCACACAGAGCACCACACACACGCACACACCTGCATGACTGGAGCTCTGTCCTCCTCTGAGGCCAACACCATCTGAGTTGGGACGTCAGGATGCCACTCGATGGCCTTACAGCGAATCTGCCAAGGAAGACAAACCAAACATAAACAAACACAAATAAACACAGCATAATAAGTATATATATGTTTAATACGTATGCATGCATTTATATAGCAGTTTGAGGTAGTTCATCAATATACAATATTAATATACACACAAACACACACACATATGTATATGTGGTATGTTGCGTGGGCGACTTCAAAGGAAAAGCGGTGCACACATTCATGATGTGTGCACACTTCCCTGATGTACGCACACTTCATTCGATGTTGCATTGTTGTTGCATTGTGGATGATTGATTATTTCCTTTTCACACGTCTACTAATCATCGCTCCATCAAAGGTGCGCCCACGCAACATACCACATAATACAGAGGTACTTTAGCTATTACATGTGTACATATGTAGGTATGCACAAAACATGTAGGGATGTGTGTACATACTTACGAATGTACACTCATGTAGGTACTCAATACACACACACACACACACACACACACACACACACACACACACACACACACACACACACACACACACAGCTCACCCTTGCACTGGTATCACTGACAGTAATCAGTGGCTGGTTCTTCCTCAGGTCCCACACAACACACCTCCCATTGGGGCTAGCGGAGGCTACAATATACTGGACCTGCCTGTTCCATGCAACAGACACTATGTCATCAGAAGCCTACAAAGTGGAAATAAGCCACAGAAAATGAAAGAATAAACAGGAAAACGAAGTACAGCACTTTCGGATATGTAGTGTGCAGGAATGAACACATAGGGAAACTGTACTTAACATGCATGTACGTACATACATCTGTAGTCAACATGTAGTGCGTTCAGTATTTTTACTGAAAGTACCGTAAACAGGGAAAGAGAAAGTGAATTGAATTTCAAACAGAGATAGGGTTTAGTGAGTGACAATCCAAACCTCTGTACATTGCCGGAGTGGAAAAGTGGATACAGTACACAACAGGTTGTCAGAAAGCCCAACTGTAATTCTAACCATAGTATTGTATTGGGGAGAAGTAATCAGTTTATCCCACTTATATACACACAATGTAATGAAAGACACATCATCACGTGAGCAGTTGTAAAGAATTTATTCATATAGCAGGAAATGTTTCATGGAAGAAAATCCCACAATTTTGCTCATTGATCGTGATTTAAATTTTATGATTTTTGCATTAACCCATCATGGAGTCATTCGCGACTTGACAATTTGCAGTTGCAATTTGGCAAATCGAACTGAACTGCAAAAATACTGAAAATAAAACCTCACAACCTTTCCCACTATATGGTACATGCACACACACAATGTACAAACATAAATATATGTATACATACATACCTGTGTCTTGTTGCCAGGCGACATGGGGGTGGTTGGGTTGTTCAAATCCCAGATGTAAATCTCGGACTCGCTGGCTCCGGAGACAAGAAGATTCGGCTGGAAGGGATTGACGTCTAGACACCGCACGGCTCCGGTATGGTTGGTGGTCTCACACATTACAGTGTCCGTAGCACCACTACATATTGTAATCGTAATTGCAATACATTGTATTGTGTAGCAGCACATACAGCATCATAATACAATCCTGTACCTAAAACAAAATGGCGGACCTAGACCTCACATACATTGCAGTATTGCAAAATATCGCCTGTGGACTGGTATTAAGCCCAAGTGAGCATTCAGGAGTCGTTCTCATCTGATTATAGAAGTAATAAAGCTATTAACAAGTAAAAGGAACGTAGTTGAATGGGCAAGCCGGCGACAGGTCAAAATAATAAAAGGTCAAATTTTCGGACATTATTATTCTTCTTTCTACATATTTTTTTAACAAAGCTACTAAAGTATCTGCTGGAGCTATGGTGCTAATTCTAACATGAGTGATCTTAATTTTTTAGCACAGAGTGTCCTTTCCCACTCTTGTTACCATTGTACTACATATGGTGACTGCGGCATTTCCAACACTATACGGTGACTGCCTCGTAGCAATACGCCATCTTGTTCAATTAAGGATATTTGCTTATTTCATAACAATGAGTCAGAGCAGATGACAGGTTATATAGTGAGTTTGGTTGGTTCGAATCCCCGAGAGGACGTTTTTCTTTCCAAATTATAAACATTTTACATAACATAACTGAGACTAAAAAGAATACAAACAAGCATAATAAAAACATTTGAAAATGAAAAAGGATGTAGGAATAACAAGCAAAAGAAAGGAAAAGAACAAGGTAGGGATGAGTGGAATGAGAACACCGTTGGAGTGAGCAGCACGTCGGAATGAGAAGACTGTTGGAATATAACAATCCCTATATAAACAGCAGTGATTGCTTGTGCAATACACAGTATAGTGTCTGCAGCTGTTGATAGAGGGATTGTTATATTCCGACAGTCTTCTCATTCCGACGTGCAATTATGCTTGCTTCATCAACATATTGTTTCAGCCCTAGTACGTACATATCTACATATGTACAAGTAGTCTAGTATATCTAGTTTATCTGAGTTCATGCATGTGCAAATAGTACAAGATACTGAGCCCACAATACACATGCATAAGTAGTAAAAGGCACCTATGTATGTACCCTGTAGGCCTTGGTGCACACTCACTTTATTATGCTGGATGCGTTCCACACGGTGATGTTGCCTCCATCGGACCCTCCTACCAGGAAACCGCTGGGAGAACCCTCGGTGTCCATCCCGTGTGAGGTCCAGAGCAGAGAGTGGAGCCTACAAGGGCGCACGGCAACACACACTTGTCCATGTATATTGAATCGATAATAATAACTTATAAATTAATCGTGTTACTGCACAAGTTAATAAGCATGAACACACACGTGTAACATACACACTGATATAGGTACATACGTACTTGCATCCTGGTTGAGGGGTGGATCAAAGGAAAAACTGTGCGTACATAAGCCATGTAGTACAGGTCAATGATACAGCACAGGTCACCAGACAGGTTTCATTGTTAGGATTAATTGCGTGACAACGAGGCAGGAAATTAGTAAACACATTTCTATTGCATATTGTGTTGTATTGGACTATGCGTATATTTGCTGTATAAATTGTCTATCATTCACCACACCAGGATACAAGAAAGTTATATCCTGCCTAGGTGTGCTGCAGCAGATAAAGTGCTAATAGATTGCTTCGCCCTCGGTAATCAGTTAGCACTTTATAACTGCTACAGCACACCTAGGCAGGATATAACTATTACATACGTACTTGTATCCTGGTTGAGGGGTAGATCAAAGGAAACTGTGTGTACATAAACTACGTATGTAGCACAGGTCAGTGATACAGCACAGGTCACCAGACAGGTTTCATTGTTAGGATTGAGTGAGAACAAGGCAGGAAATTAGTAAAACACATTTCTATTGCATATAATATGAGGTATTGAGCTACAGTATAAATTGTCTATCATTTATTAGTCGGGATATAACCATTACATACGTACATACATACGTACATATAATGTATGTACGTACAGTGGAACGTGTGTACACAGCCACCTCCCTGGGATGGACCCCGATCAAAAGTAAAATACAGCACAGGCCCACAGTGCATATCTGCCATGCTTTATATATGTACATTTCCATCATGGTAGTAGGGGCAACTGTTTGATCTAGCCAAAGGAAAGGAGGTCCAATAGGTATCTGTGTTACACAGAATACACTGTACATGAGGTCCCATAGGTGACCACATTAGATATGTAGGTTCCACTGTACACTACATTACATACATACATAATGAATGAACACACATACGTAGGTACATATGTAGGTACGGACAGTGTTTCCAATTATTGACACAGGTGCGTTTTCTACTGGGATGAGAAGTTTAGGTCAGTAGAGGAAATTGAGCTATCCTATTGAGCTATACAAACTAAACACAACTCATACAGCAGTGGGTATTCCCTACCTCTGAGGGACCTCCAGGCTACTGATGACCGGCATATCATAGCTGCCTTCAGCCAGGTTGAGGGAGAGGATGTCCAACTTGGCATTGGTACTGCAGTTGGATATGCAAGATATGCATCAACATGAAGAATCAGTGACAAGAACGATGATAGACTAGTGATGATGATGATGATGATGATGATGGTGATGGACCAATAATGATGAAGATAGATCAACGATGATAATGATGGTAAACCGGCTATGAGGATGATGACAGAATAACAATGATAGACCAAATGACAATGAGGATGAGGATGGATGATGATGATTATGATGATGGTAGATCGATGATGAAAGATGAATAAAAACAAAACAGAATACTGGTGAATGCAAACATTACACTGTATGGACACATGTGTGTATGCAATGTGTGTACTTAATTCCAAAGAAGGATGTGACACATATGCACACATATGTACATGTATGCACACACACAAGCACACACACACACACACACACACACACACACACACACACACACACACACACACACACACACACACTATACTTCATCTTCAACTGTCAGTAGAGAGCTAGACAATGTCTTACCTGAAGGTAGCATCCAGTTGCTGAGCAGCCGTTCCAGCGGCTATTAAAATAGGATAATGTTTGGACGGGCTCCAGGTAATGTTGGCAGTCAACTGAACCTCCTTCACCTTCATGTCTCCAACACGTCAATACTTAACAACTAAAAGAAGAGCTACTACAATTTCTGTAGGAATGGGAGAGACATTCGACTTTAAATTTGGCACAGTTCCGGAGTAGGGTAACACGGGGTAATGTAGAACGCTGGGGTGATACGGGATGAGTGCCTTCAAACATTGATGAGCTATAGTTGGGTGTGTGTATCTCTGCCTATATATGCAATCTCTCATGTGTAAAGATATTGCTGACACGCATTCGAATCAATACCCGGGGATGTTGACGGCTAGTCATTCCAAATCACCCCGGTGTCCCAAATTACTCCGCTACAGCCTACAGGTTGTAAAGGCACTCGGTTACATAGAATACTCGGTATAATAATCTCGCGTTAGGGAAGCAATACGTACTCTGACAAGACACAATACAAACTTTAACAGTGGTACAAGCATGCAAATACTTCACTCTACCTGTTAAAGCGGTAACAGGTATCCTTTTCTGTGGAGATTTTGACTTGCTTCCCCTAGTTTGTGGTTCGTGAATCGACTTTATGGTCGTGGGTCAAGTAGCCATTGTAAACGTTCTAATTGTGACGTCACAAAGACGTTGCGCAATTTATGAAAATGGCCGCAAATATAAGTATGCACACTGTCGTGTAAGATATAATATATCAACAGATCATTAAAAAGTTACAGAATTGTACTATAAGGTAAAGTTCTGTTATAGATTTAAATGCAACAGTTATTTATTTTAAACACGCATATAATATACATACTGTACATATATTCTGTTTTAGTTTGTGGATGTAATTTCAATTCCGTGTGGTGTAGAGCAAAATCACCAACAAAGCAAGTAAAATGATGGAAATCCCATGGAAAATGATGAATATAAGTGAGAATTGAGGTGAGTGTAGTCGTTTGCCACTGTAGTCCTTCTGGAATATTTGCGAGTTCTCGACTATTCGTCGAGAAACACGGGTGTGTATCGAGTTTTTGATGCAGTTCTCGTCCTCCGACACTGCTTCTGAAGTGCATGTAGTCCTAGAATCTCCACATCCTGTTGAAGTCCCGTTTGTAGTAGCGTTTCCCCTTCTCTCAACCCGGGGAGTACACACTACGTTGCTTTGTGTATGTGGTGCCATGGTCCTCTGTTGGTATTTCATTATGGGAGTCTCCTGCTCAACTTGGAAATTTGGTCCCAATTCCTCTTCCACATCTTCGTGTCCCGAACATGTGTATTCATTTGTCATTTGCCGCATCACACCATTCCCACATGTCCCTGGGCTCATGATTGCCTCAAAAATACAAGAATTAGTATTTAGGAAGTCCTCTGGCTGCCACTCTTGTAACATCTTTGCTAGGTCTCTCAAACGTGAGGGTAATTGCAGACACCCAAGAATCTTCCAGAACCATCCTGTATTGGCAAAGCCTTCCAGACCTCTCCAGTTTGTGTCCGAATATAACAGCATTAGGGTCTCCTTGACCGACCCCATGTGGAGAGCTTTGTGTTCTGCGTTTCTGCGTTCACTGTAGTATTTGGCCATTATGAGGTTGATGAACAGGTTGTGTAGCCTGGCCACTATCATGTAGAGTGAACTGTTGTACTTGATAGAGCTGCGATTCGCCATGTGAAACAACTTTGCGATGTATTCAAATTGGTCGTCTTTCTTTGCCGGTGGTATGGCTTGACTTTTGAACATTTTCATTGCCAGAAGAATCGGTTGCAGCTCAAACAGAAGCTGAAGGCATGTATTCTCTGTGTCGATGAGTGATGCCAGCTGACAAGCTGCCGCGTTGTGTTCCTCAAACTTGTCCATGTCATGGCCAAAGTAGCACCACGCCAGGTGGGTGTGAATTTTGAATTCCAAAATGACTGGG
Source organism: Chondrilla cf. caribensis (assembly GCA_964020155.1). Lineage (NCBI taxonomy): Eukaryota > Metazoa > Porifera > Demospongiae > Chondrillida > Chondrillidae > Chondrilla > Chondrilla cf. caribensis. The sequence continues at coordinate 3,773,253 of OZ026553.1, forward strand.
TTTTCAGCAGACTTGCACATGACCAGCACCTGATGTAGTTGCGACGTATGTTGTAGTGAGTCTCCGCACCCGGAGTGTACCAACTGTATCTTGAGGTCTGATGGGTAACTGTGCTTCATGATCAGATCAATGGCTGCCTGAGATTTGTGTGTACTTAGTCTGGTCAGCTTGGTAGACAGTCTGTGTAGAGTCTTGCTTGTTAGTATTCCCATCTCGCTGAGCCGTTTCGGCATGACAGGCAGTGAGGTACGACACTCTATATTGTCTGTGTTGTCTCCATTGTTGCCCAGACAACAATCTGGTCCCGATTCACAAATTGTACCATTCCTGGTACATCCGTCTGGTTCTGATTCAGTCAGTAAGTCAACTAGCAATTGCAGTTGAGTGTATTGCTCTGTCTCGAGATTAATGATAGTCGAACTGCCTTGAGTACCTCTTACACTGCTGTTTTCAATGTTGTTTCTGTGATAACTAGGGTATTCCCCTTTGCTATCCCAGTAGTAATCTCTGTCACCTGGAATCACAGTTTGATGGTGGATCTTCTCAGGTTCTTGCATAATTATAGGGTTTTCCTCCAGCAATTCCGTGTATCCACTGTCCGTTGCATGCCCAGGTATCGTGTTTGCTCCCCAGTTGTCTGCTAGTGTATCTAACTTGGTCCTAATGGCACTAGCTATATTTCTGTGGACTGGCAGGCCATCGTGTGTTGCACTTTCTTCCAACACGTCGCAGTATGTGAGCAGTGTCTGTTTGTCCACTTGTAGGAGATGGGCAAGGAGTAAGAGGCGTTTCCCACGAGGGGAAACCGTAGCATTGATTTCCTCCAATTGTTGAAAAGAGACGATCCCTCTCTGAAACAAGGATCCTATGATTGGATTGATCTGAAGGTGCCTCTCTTGTTGAACGTAGCAAGAACGGACGGCCTCCTCTACGGACATCTTTCTTACCATAGTTGGTAGTTTCCTGAGTGAAGAAATAAGCTCCCCATCATAATACAGTACACACATGTAAATGCATATAATTGAATGCATCTTTACATATGGGCAGTGGAGTGCACTTGATATAATAGATGAACTATTTGTGTGGGCTTTCGTGCAGTTCATGAGGTGCATGGGTTGATACTTCCATCACCAACTTTGTGTTTGGTAATGTATGTATTCTACTGAGATGACTTTCTGCTTGCATCAAAGTAGTGGAGTTTGTGTGAAGTGGATTCTACTGTACTGTTTGTGTTGGACAAACATGCAGTGTTGCGTACATATGTACATAAGAACATTACGTATATAATTCATTTGGCTTGCTCGAATTGTAGAAAAATACATTACAGTATGTATGCAAGAATGTCGCATACACATATATGTCGTTTAGTGTGTTCAAATGGTAGAACAAAGACATTATTACAGTGGATACTTGCATTCTTAACACTGCTATGAGTTTTAAATGTGTTTCATTCTCAAAACCAAAGCTACTTACCTTTTGTGAGTATTTCTTTGTGGATCCTTTGAACTATCTTCTGTAGTGGATACTAGGCTGTATGGCACACAGAATATCTGTAGTTTACAGTGTTATTCGAAGTATGTGGTCTTTGTTTCTGTTGCTCTGAAACTATTCCAGGATCAACTGTCGGAGTCTTAGGTACACGTTGTTAGGACTGTTCGCATACTAGAGTGAGTGTCAACTTTTCCGTTCCTGTAGCCTCCCAGGAGATTTGGCAGTGTAGAAAGCACGTAGCTGCAGGGATGTTTGTTCGAATCTGTCTGATCCGGTCCTGTTCTTCCCAATCACTGTACAGCTGGTACACTACTTCAACAACTAGGTGAGACTAAGGGAAGGTTTCACCTACTTTAGACCTTACGGTAGTGGGTCTCAAGCCCTGTCACTAAGACTACAATATCACAATTTATCCACAGTGAAGCTCCTACTGTAGTACTTATACTGGACTGGACACTATAGCTTGGGCTTCAGCTTCACAAGTGCTTGTCGAACGTCCAGTGGTGGGATAAATGATTATCTTTAGGGGAAGCCATATATATGCAGCGCACCAGGAGTCACGAGACCAAATATGTGCGTACAGTGAAAGCACAATTTTTACAATGGTATTCAGATACAAAAGGTATTTTCAAAATTTACCCATTCACTATCAAGTTAAATGTAGCGTGTGATTGTGGTTTGACCAGAGACAAAATAAAATTACCAACGTATAAGTAGGCTCATTTGCCAATGTTGATACTGTTGTGGTTTGCATGCATGCGTACACATATGCATTTGTGCGCGTGCACATACTCACACACTCAACACGTGTGTGTGCACAGGCGTGCACACACAAGTGCACATGCAAACAGACACATACACACACATGCACACAAACATGCACATACATACACACACACACACACACACACACACACACACACACACACACACACACACACGCGCGCGCGCACACACACACACACACACACACACACACACACACACACACAAATACTCACACACATGCACACACACACAGATATACACAACACACATACAAGCATGTACATGCACACACACACTCACACACCACATACACGCAAGTGAGCATGCACACACAACCATAAAGATGTTTACTCAAAATGCATTATTAAGACATATTCATGCGCAGCACATGTCCCCATATCCTGTAGAACTACCCACAGGTGGACTGTGTACTTCACAGACATCCTTTACCTTCAACCACAAGTATGCAGTTGGTGTGTAGGATTTCAATATGGGAAATATCTGGGCTTGAGTTATTGGTGGACAATGATGAGGGAGAGTCTTGAAATTTGACCTGTTTACTTTTCACTTTAAGCTAACAAAAGCTATTTCCCTCTTCTTGTGTGTACATTTCAGTATGTAACCTGTGACATGTGTGAATCCAGTCGTACGTATGTGTACATGACTATGTTTGACCTCTGTATATGTAATACGCACCTGTAACATCCATGTGTAGTGTGCCTATGTTGAACACTCAATAGATACATATGTGGTATCTATATGTACATATGTATTATTATGCCTATGTTCAACCATCCATGTGTGATACCTGTAAATCTATGTGTATTGTGCCTCTGTCGAACAACAAAGAGGTCTGTCTGTGTGCACGCATAATATCATCTTGTGCCTGTGTTCAACCTACGTAGTGCATATGTGATTACTATACCATAGGATTATTAATCTGAAATTATGGGTGAATTTCATTGATTGTCTTTGGAGGTCATTTTTGCTGATCTTGACCTGCGCATATACGTATGTAGGCAATGATGACCACATGTTACAAAGGATTTGCAGATCACAATTTATTGCAATTTTCCACACACTTATATTCATTTCATTTGATTTTCTCATATTGTTGCCATGTATGTTTGTGTACACATGTACTGTGTGTGTTTGTACATATTACATTCATGTAGTGTGTGTGTGTGTGTGTGTGCGTGCGTGCGTGTGTGTGTGTGTGTGTGTGTGTGTGTGTGTGTGTGTGTGTGTGTGTGTGTGTGTTCATGTATGCTTAATGTGTGGTTTTGTATGTATGTATGTACTGTAGTTTATTGTGTGTTGCATATGCATGTAATGTGTGTGTGTAAACGTATATGGTACTTATGTACATGTATGTTCTGTGTGCGAATATATACTTGCATATACTGTGTGTTTGTACATGTAATAGTTGAAGATAGCAGATAAAGTGCTAACAGGCTACCTCCGGCTTCACCATCGGTAATCAATTAGCACTTTATATCTGCTACAGCACACCTAGGCAGGATACAACTAACTTGTATCCTGGCACAGTGAATGATAGACAATTTATACTGCAAATATGCGCATAGCTAAATACAACATATTATATGCAATAGAAATGTGTTTACTAATTTCCTGCCTTGTTTTCACTCAATCCTAACAATGAAACCTGTCTGGTGACCTGTGCTGTATAACTGACCTATACTACATGGCTTATGTACACACAGTTTTTCATTTGATCTACCCCTCAACCAGGATATATACTGTGTGTGTGTGTGTGTGTGTGTGTGTGTGTGTGTGTGTGTGTATGTGTGTGTGTGTGTGTGTGTGTGTGTGTGTGTGTGTGTGTGTGTGTGTGTGTGTTTAAAAATGTATATATGGGTGCCATATCAGTATGTGCATTTACACGTATGTACTGTAAGTGTGTTTGTACGTACATGTAATGTGTTAGTGTTTACATATGTACGTTTATGTTTATTGCACTGTGTGTGTTTGTATACTGTATGTGTGTATGTTTGTTGAATGTACATACGTACTGTGTATTTGCATGTATGTGTTGTGATTGTGCATGCACTCATGTGCATGTGTGTGTGTACACTCTTGTGTGGATGAGAGCTTGTGAACGTATCTACTTTGTGTGTGTTGGTACACACTGATACTGCAATAAAAACCTACAATGTTAGCGATCACTACATCTCTGTTGTTGAAACTTTCAGTTAGTGACTGCAGTGTATACTGAAAAGTACTCTAGTATACCGACAACAATCTAGAGAGGAAGTAAACACCTCGGGCATCTTCCTTATAGAAAGTGAGCTTTGTCACATGAGGTTGTGGTATTGTGCAACATCCAGCTAAAAATAGTAGCATGACTAATTGGTGTGACATATGTAGATGAAATAACATACCCTTCCCTGTGAATTAGTCTTGAATCCACATTCCAAAGACAATATTATCAACATACAGTGCATACAGTATGCACACAATATTATTATCATTATGTCTATACAGTATAATTAATATTATTATAATATGTACACACAACATGGCTCATTGCATATACATGTGTATTTATGTAGATGGAATGTTTACTTTGATGTTTGATGAAGCCGTACATAAAAGGATGCTGCACATACAGTGAGTATTTTACTGCACTGTGTACTGCCTGCAAAGTGTATGAACAAGTTTCAATAAGTGTATAGCTGCATGCCTTATTTAGCGGGTCTAGCACACCTGAAGTATTTCCAGGACGGAAATGATATTTGATGATGCTGGCGAAGATCACTAACGGAATAGTAGCCAATCTTAACAATAATATAAAGCTTTTAAAGCTAATTATAGATAAACCAATTACTGTATGTTTATGCAGTTATTGTAGTAATGCAATTACTGATCCCTCCCAAGTGTCTGCAGTCTGTCAGTAAATTTGTTTGCATGTATGCACAAGTTTGGTCTGTTGAGAGGTACCGCACATGTACAAATATTTTATGTGATGCAAATTTTCACAACTAGCCATGCAAAATAGTTTTTTCATAATTATCTTAGTTCATGTCTTCTTGCTCCTCAAGTAAGTATGTACATAATAATGTTAACAGGAAATCTCATTAATTTATATTCGCAAACACATGCGAAATTTCATAATTATTATACCTCTCGCTAAAGTTTGTATGTTTGCATTAACAGATATGTGCTATAAATATGTATGAAGTGATAATTATGTTTATGTTATTTACAGTCAACAATGTATTGTTAATCAATCCTCCACTACAGGGAGCCACAACAGATCATCTCAGAGGACGTGAGAGTGGATTGTACCCTTCATTGAAGCTGTACCTGATGTTGTAGTGGAGGTGTTGGTGGAAGCTGTTCACTGCTTCACCAGAGTTAAGATGTTGGAGGCAGTATCAAGGTCATTTACAGTACAGTATACGTATATAATTATATTATTATATAATGTAATAATATATTTTGAATTTTGTATTGTATAATATTATAATATATACAATGTCATAATATTATTACTTTGCAATTGTTTTGATATACTCTAATAATTTGCATGGTGTGAATTTCTCATGCACTGTGTATAATTATAAATGATTATTACTACATATTATAATATATGATATTATAATATATTATTAACACATACAGTATATATTATGTATACAATAGTATAATACTAGAATATTATATTATATATTATATGTATGCTGAAATATTATGCATGTCTCTAGTGATGCAGAGCTTCAAGCAATATTATGTATAATAATTATTGTATAAAATATGCACATGTATATACAAGCAGTATAATAATAATAATAATTAATGTTATATGAACACAAGCATGCAGTTCACAAATTACTATGTTTGGTCACTTTGGACTTGACAATATATGTCCCATACCAGATTTTGGACCAGTACATGTACGTAGTAGTTATTCAGTACTCCAAGTTTGGTCACTTTGGACTTCCTTCTCCAGGACATCAGCCACTCTTGGTCCATAGTCCTTGGACCGTTTCAACTTCTCCAACAGAAACCCCCATGTTGGAGGGAATAGAATCCCGGAGTTGCCATCCCTCCAGTATCGTAGAGCCAGTAGTCCACCGAGAGACTTAGACTCCCAAGCCTCAACTTGTTCAATTGGTACACCCAAACTGATAGCCAAAGAGTGCCAAACTGCAACCTTATCTAGTACACCTTGGAGGCCAACGTCTGATGGCTTTTTACCTAGAGAAAACATTAAAAATTCTGAACTTTTTGGATGCATATATGTATCTATGCATCATGAATGTATTGTACACTGTCAGATATAGTTAAACAAATTTACTGGTACACTAACAGCTAAATATAGCATTTTGATGTCCGTCAATCTGTTATCTAATTAGAGTTGAGACTAATAGGACATCCATCGGTAAATTGGGATCTGTACTATGTTAGATGAAATCTCCCTAACATGCAGTATTGACTGCATCTCCCTAGACTAGGTTTGCAATGCTACGTAGTTATGGTGTGTACAGTACATACTGCGAAACTCCGAAGATTGTGAAGGGTGAGGGTCATCCAGTCCTGAGGTAAGGGGTGACATAGTCTCAACATTGTTTGGTGGGAATACTGTAGAAAAAAAAAACAAAAAAGAACATGACCAGCTTTTAGGTTGGCGTAGTATTGAGTTCAAGAGAACTTTATTATCAAAAATAAACACAATGTACATTCTTGTCCAATGGGTGCCTTGTGAGGTGGACTTTATGATTGAATGACCTCTTCAGTTTTTAATTAATGATACAAAATCAGAAGTACAACATACATAACATTAAATGTCACCTTTTTCCAATACTGTTTCCTGTACTTCAACAGCAAAGCACAAATCCCCTGAACTTGTTCCAGAAATGTCAAGATACACTGCTGCTGGCACTGTTACACACCCTGGGGAACAACTCTGGATGGTCTTAACAAGGAACGAGGGAGGATAGAGACCCTTCTTCACAGCAAACTCCATTTTCTCTTCCGTTTTATGTAAATTATAGGAAACAGCCATCTTGTTGATCTACATGGGATTACGTAATGAAAATGTAATATCCAAGCTTGTCAGGTAACAAACCACAACACACAAAGACGCTCACTGCTGCCTGGTTCAGACTAGCTTCCCACCCATTGCCGCTGTGTTTTCTCAGTTTGCCAGTAACTTTCTCTTCATTGACTTCAAATACTGGACAGGTATCATCATCACCACAGTAGGTCCATGATTCCCAATATCTAGAGAGAACCTAACAGAGGCATTCACCACAATATTAGCTACGTACAACAAGTCAATACACAAAACATCACATGGACTCCACCCACCTCTAGCCACAATGGTATACAGTAAACAATTGCAACCTTCAGATGGTGTTTGTTACCATCTACTTTCTTCCATGGAGTGGCCAAATAGCAAGATGGGATCTCCTCCTTCATGGCTAGTCCTAGTAGACTGCAGTGTCCCGATAGCTCCACAGTACCAAATGTGTCATGTAGTGATGTACACTCAGGCTCCATGGCTGTGAATGTGTACATCTGTTCACCCTCTGGAAGAACATGTGGGGAGATGACAAAGGAGACAGCTTCTTCAAGGTGACCGTGATCTCCAGCTATCCAATGAGGAATGTGGAGCTTCAGGGATTTGGTGACTTTGGAATGGTCAAACCAGACATAGACCACTGGACTGGCTAGCCTGTAACCACTTGGAAGAGCAAAGGGACCATCAAGGATGATGCCATATCTCACCTCTAGTGAGTCGCTGGTAATGGCAGAAGCTGGCACCTCCATACGAAATGCTCTGTTGTCAACATCACAGCGTTTAGGTGTGGGCGGCTCCAGCAGGAATTCCCCTCCATTCTGTGTAATGTGGAGGGTCTGAATACCAAATGGAATCCAGCACTGCTCCAGTAAATGAGATTCATGATCTTCAGTGGAGGATATGAATAGAATATACAGAATATAAGACTAATTAGTGTACGTATATAACTATATTAATAAATGATAAAGCATCAACATATTCATACAATACGTACATTTGATTGCATACTCACCATGATCTGGTCCAGCATCTCTTCTAGGAGGATCTGAACTACCACCAGAACTAGGAGTTGGGTCCTACACAAGATGAAGGACAAGATGTTATATGTAAATAATTATTATTGTAAAAAGTGTCCAATATATTAATTTTGTCAATTATAGACTCTAGCTAGTAGTTGTCAGATTGGCTCTCATCATCAGGACTGGTGCACTTTTATGTGTGGCATAATTAACTTACTAATGATTTGGGACTTCCTGTCATGAAAGTAGGTTGATCTGTCGAACTAACTGTCTTTACTTTGAATGGTTGTACTGGTGGTGGATAGTCATCATCTTCAGGAAGTGAGATGCATATGGATCCATATCCTGAGCTGTGTGTAGTAGATCCATATCCTGAGCTGTGTGTAGTAGATCCATACCCTGAGCTGTGTGTAGTAGATCCATACCCTGAGCTGTGTGTAGTAGATCCATATCCTGAGCTGTATGTAGTAGATCCATATCCTGAGCTGTATGTAGTAGATCCATACCCTGAGCTGTGTGTACTAGATCCATATCTTGAAGCAAACTACGCAGATAGATAATATTATCTTGATTGATCTCATGAGTACTGAAGTGTACAAAACAGAATAATAACAAATCAAGCTATACAATATAGTACTGATACTATTGCTATGCTATTGTTCTACTAATTAAACACTTTAGCATGAATAGCAGTTCTATAAGCACCCTTCTGAAGGTGTTACAGACTGCATGGCAAGAAGTAATTGAATTAACCCCATGTCATGGACATACATAATATGGGTGAACCATATCTCACTTATAATATTATTAGTTCAAATTGAAGTAACTAATAATGTGTTGAAACACAAAATAGGTTCAAACTGATTACGCCCGTGTGTCATTACCGTTATTCTGGATCCAAAAGGTAGTTGTACTGCAGACATCCTCATCAGCTCACTACTCCGTATTTTGGAGGAAAACAATTTATCACATTCTTCTCTCGACAACCTCTCACTCCAGTAATACTCCACTAGTACTACATATGATGGAGAAATAGAGCAAGAAATTCTCACCCTTGATTAATAAGTACTGTAACTGTCAATGGATACTATAATCAAAAATTCACTTGTTGCTTGTTAGGGAATCCTTGCTATTATAGGAACATTTACTCCTGAGGAGAGCACTCTCCTCCAAAGAAAAAGAACCATAGTACATTAAAGTGTTCACTCATTGACAACTACTAATTTGATACCAGTATAAGCATTGCCATTTAGTCTTGTACCCAGTACATCCCAATTTGAATCTTAATACATACTACGTATACCTGCATGTTGGTGCCTTTGGAGTAAGTGAACAATGTCATAATATCAAGGTACACAAGGTATGTATACAGTAAATTACTATAGCTACTTATAGTAAACTATTTCTCCATTTTGAGACAATTGTATTCCTCATACGTATTTCTGAATTGAAAATAACATCAAAGCACCAATCACAAACGTACTTCCTGTTCTTTCTCCAAGCTCAGAACTGACCCCAACAGCAATCAAACTGTTAGCAATGTCAATAGGAGCAGGAATATTGGTCCTCACAACGTCCCATTCCACATCTTTAATTTCTTCTGGTAGTACTTTTGAACACAACTCACTCACATCTAGGAATAGTATAGTGTGTGTAATAAGAACATAATATAATAATTGGAATAATATTATGTTCATTACAAATGCGCGTATCCTGATTACTGACAACATCAAAGAGACCAGTAGAGGTACATATCTTATGTATCCCTAAACTCCCTGGATGTCACAATTGATTATTCATCTAGCACCAAAAGGTAAGCAAGTGGCGAACCAGGATACATGCTATTCAAAACCATATACGCTTTATCTTTCGCGGGGTTACTCTTCCACGGTTTTCGCTGATCAGCAGCTATCCACGACAGTTTTATTCTACAAAAATTCAGACTAGACAGGCAGCAGGTCTATGGTTTGTCAGATAATTACGTCACATATTTTCAAAAATGGCGGCAATTCGCTAAGGCACTTAGTCAAGCATAGCTTGACCCATTTGTACATGCAACTGAGCAGGATATTGCTCCATGCTGTCGCAGGAAAAGTGAGCAGATACAAGAGATCATCCGTGGCCACTAAGCGAGTACGTTCAAGGTGCTCTCCAATGTAAGGTGTCCACACCATGTGATGAAAACGACATCCACGGATGCAGCTCTCCCCTTGGTACATAGTCCTCTTCTGTCTTCTATCACACCATAGATCAAACTTCAAGCTACTAACTGATCTGTATCAGCCACACTAACTAATCTGTGTCTACAAATATCCTAAGCGCCCCAGGTGCCCATTTTGCAGGGTCTATATAGCAAGCCAGACTAAGACCCAATAACCACGAAAATAAAAATGCAAAAAATGCAAAAACACAAGATCCACAAAATTTTAAGGGTATACGATATATCACCTTCAGGAAGGACACAGGAATGGATCCTTTTTATATAGGTGAAATAACATTATACTTCTATCCCAGTGAGTGGTGACATGAAATGATAAGGCTTCATGTCAACATCCTGCTGATGATATAACAGGAAATCGCCCCAATCCATGTAACTTTCCATTAATATGTACATTTTAATACTCCCTTCTAATGTGAAGAGGCAGTCTCAAGATTGCACAAATTGGGTTAGGGTTAGGGTGATTATTCGGCCTAAGAAGTGTGAGTGGCTGCTGGTTATGCCAAGTTAAATATTTGTGGTGATTAATCCATTGATCAATTGATAATTAGAAATTACAGTTCCAGTTGATTACAGTTGATTCCTGGTGCTACAGACCTGTAGTATACCACACTTGCAGTACACTGTATATAACACTCACTTTGAAACTTGACAATCAATTTGTCTTCAATGGTTCCAGCCACCAGTGAATGCCTATCCACATGAAGAAGCAGTACACCCAACACACCAGAGACAACCTTCATTGCAGCAGTGCTGGTACAGACATCCACTGTGGTACTTCTTTTCCCTCCAAACACTTGATGAATGGCCTTTGATCCAGCTAAAGGTGACCACATAATGAGGTGACAAACACTAAACAAACATGTTTACACAGTGAACATCTCACCTCTCACACATTCAGCTTCCTTCACCATGCCATGTTCCTCAAACACTTTTGCTGTTTCCAGTGATATCTCCAGTGGTCGAGGACATTGGTGTACAAAGATGGTCACAAACTTCTCCCATGTACCTTTCATCTCTTTTCCAGCAAATAACTTATTTGCTAGTAGATTCTTCTCCAGCAGTTTAGATACAACTAGATTATAGGAAAGTGAGTAACATGATAATATTTACACATGTATATTTGTCAAAAATGCAGTTATAGCTGGAAGGTCACAAGTGCATGTACACACACAGACACACACACAGACACACACACACACACACACACACACACACACACACACACACACACACACACACACACACATGCGCACAAACACACAAACACACACACACACACACACACACACACACACACACACACACACACACACACACACACACACACACACACACAAATTTACATACATATACATGTCATTATACATACATACACATGTCACAGCCTTGTAACTGGGGTGGATTGTAGTTGTATTGTTATGGCTGATGCAATGACGTGTTATGGTATTATTCAAAAATAGGTACAATATGTCCGCATGGGAAGTATTAAACTGTCCATCTCCCCACACAACACACCACATATTATACATACTGTATTGTCATGTACATTAGCTGGAGTAAACAAAGATGTTGGTATACATGTGTACATACACACGTCAGAATTCTGTGACTATGGAAATATTGTAGTGGATATAGACACAATTGCTGTATTGCTAATGAGGGCAAGGTTGGTGTCAACAATTAAGATAAAGAGTTTGTACCCACTACAGCCCTTCCAGAGGTACATCATATTTACTATATGGTGTGTTTACATACATACTATAATGTTTACTAAACACCCACACAGTTGCATTGTTATGGTTGATGCAATACCTTGCTGTGTTATAGTTGAAGAGAGGTACAATATGTCAGCCCAGGAAGTACTAAGCCTTTGATCCACCCACACAACATATCACATATACATATCCTGTACATTGCCTAGATTATGGATATTTACAATAAAATCGTACCACCTTTTAATAACATCACTTTTTCCTTCCCAGTAAAGCCACTCTTCTGCAAGATGTCTGCAATTCTTGTCATCTCTGAGGGTTCTTTTGTACATGAAATTTTACAAAAGGAATTCGATGCAGCCTGCAATGAGGATCCCTCCCAACACTTTGGTACTTGTTGAATTTCTTCTTTGGACATCAATCCTTCCTGACTGATATCACCAAGTGCTATGTAGAAGAAGGGGACGTAAGTAATAATAATAATAATAACAATGACAACGAGAAGAATAACAAGGAGAACAAGAAGTAGAAATAATACTGCAATACATGCTACATGTTCCCCTTGTGTGTAGGGTTGGCATGTGCAGTGTGTGCATGTCTGTTCACCATTATTAGGGAAATACACCACATTCATCATTGAATAATTTATCAAGAAATGATGGATATGCACATAGTGTCACATGCATGTACGCATGTACAGACATACGTACACACAGATGTACGTACAGTGTACAGGATATGTACAGTACGTACAGATGTACTGTACACATATATGTCATTATTATACATAAGTATGTACACACATGTCAGAGATCTGTAAATCTGGAAGGATTGTAGTGGATATTGATACAATTGTTATACTGTTCATGAGGGCGAGGTCAGTGTTAACAATTGAGATAAAGTGTCTGTTATTATGTGGGATGTTTACACTTAAAATAATTATACCATTAATTTTTGTAAGTCAACCACCCACACAGTTGTATTGCTGATGCAATGACGTGTTATGGTATTATTCAAAAATAGGTACAATATGTCCGCATGGGAAGTATTAAACTGTCCATCTCCCCACACAACCCACCACATTATACATACTGTATTGTCATGTACATTAGCTGGAGTAAACAAAGATGTTGGTATACATGTGTACATACACACGTCAGAATTCTGTGACTATGGAAATATTGTAGTGGATATATTAGTCACAATTGCTGTATTGCTAATGAGGGCAAGGTTGGTGTCAACAATTAAGATAAAGAGTTTGTACCCACTACAGCCCTTCCAGAGGTACATCATATTTACTATATGGTGTGTTTACATACTATAATGTTTACTAACCACCCACACAGTTGCATTGTTATGGTTGATGCAATACCTTGCCGTGTTATTAGTTGAAGAGAGGTACAATATGTCAGCCCAGGAAGTACTAAGCCTTTGATCCACCCACACAACATATCACATATACATATCCTGTACATTGCCTAGATTATGGATATTTACAATAAAATTGTACCACCTTTTAATAACATCACTTCTTCCTTCCCAGTAAAGCCACTCTTCTGCAAGATGTCTGCAATTCTTGTCATCACTGAGGGTTCCTTTGTGCATGAAATGGCACAAATGGGATTCAAAGCAGTCAACCATGAGGATCTCTTCCATTTCTTCTGTATTTCTCCAACTTCTTCTTTGGACAACAACCCTTCCTGACTGATATCACCAAGTGCTATGCAGAAGAAGGGGACGTAAGTAGTAATAACAACAACCAAAATAAGAAGAGTAACAAGGAGAACAAGAAGTAGGAATGATACTGCAATACATGCTACATGTTTCCCCTTGTGTACAGGGTTGGCATGTGCAGTGTGTGCATGTCTGTTCACCATTATTAGGGAAATACACCACATTCATCATTGAATAATTTATCAAGAAATGATGGATATGCACATAGTGTCACATGCATGTACGCATGTACAGACATACATACACACAGATGTACGTACAGTGTACAGGATATGTACAGTACGTACAGATGTACTGTACACACATGTCAGAGATCTGTAAATCTGGAAGGATTGTAGTGGATATTGATACAATTGTTATAGTGTTCATGAAGGCGAGGTCAGTGTTAACAATTGAGATGAAGTGTCTGTTATTATGTGGGATGTTTACACTTGAAATAATACAATTTTGTAAGTCAACCACCCACACAGTTGTATTGTTATGGCTGGTGCAATGACGTGCTATGGTATTATTCAAAAATAGGTACAATATGTCCGCATGGGAAGTATTAAATTGTCCATCTCCCCACACAGCACACCACATATTATACATACTATATTGTCATGTACATTAGCTGGAGTAAACAAAGATGTTGGTATACATGTGTACATACACACGTCAGAATTCTGTGACTATGGAAATATTGTAGTGGATATAGACACAATTGTTGTATTGCTAATGAGGGCAAGGTTGGTGTCAACAATTAAGATAAAGAGTTTGTACCCACTACAGCCCTTCCAGAGGTACATCATATTTACTATATGGTGTGTTTACATACTATAATGTTTACCAACCACCCACACAGTTGCATTGTTATGGTTGATGCAATACCTTGCTGTGTTATTAGTTGAAGAGAGGTACAATATGTCAGCCCAGGAAGTACTAAGCCTTTGATCCACCCACACAACATATCACATATACATATCCTGTACATTGCCTAGATTATGGATGTTCACAATAAAATTGTACCACCTTTTAATAACATCACTTCTTCCTTCCCAGTAAAGCCACTCTTCTGCAAGATGTCTGCAATTCTTGTCATCTCTGAGGGTTCTTTTGTACATGAAATTTTACAAAAGGAATTCGATGCAGTCTTCAATGAGGATCCCTCCCAACACTTTGGTACTTGTTGAATTTCTTCTTTGGACATCAATCCTTCCTGACTGATATCACCAAGTACTATGTAGAATAAGGGGACGTAAGTAGTAATAATAATAATAACAATGACAACGAGAAGAATAACAAGGAGAACAAGAAGTAGGAATGATACTGCAATACATGCTACATGTTCCCCTTGTGTGTAGGGTTGGCATGTGCAGTGTGTGCATGTCTGTTCACCATTATTAGGGAAATACACCACATTCATCATTGAATAATTTATCAAGAAATGATGGATATGCACATAGTGTCACATGCATGTACGCATGTACAGACATACGTACACACAGATGTACGTACAGTGTACAGGATATGTACAGTATGTACAGATGTACTGTACACATATGTCATTATACATAAGCATGTACACACATGTCAGAGATCTGTAAATCTGGAAGGATTGTAGTGGATATTGATACAATTGTTATAGTGTTCATGAAGGCGAGGTCAGTGTTAACAATTGAGATAAAGTGTCTGTTATTATGTGGGATGTTTACACTTAAAATAATTATACCATTAATTTTTGTAAGTCAACCACCCACACAGTTGTATTGTTATGGCTGATGCAATGACGTGCTATGGTATTATTCAAAAATAGGTACAATGTGTCCGCATGGGAAGTATTAAATTGTCCATCTCCCCACACAACACACCACATATTATACATATTGTATTGTCATGTACATTAGCTGGAGTAAACAAAGATGTTGGTATACATGTGTACATACACACGTCAGAATTCTGTGACTATGGAAATATTGTAGTGGATATAGACACAATTGCTGTATTGCTAATGAGGGCAAGGTTGGTGTCAACAATTAAGATAAAGAGTTTGTACCCACTACAGCCCTTCCAGAGGTACATCATATTTACTATATGGTGTGTTTACATACTATAATGTTTACCAACCACCCACACAGTTGCATTGTTATGGTTGATGCAATACCTTGCTGTGTTATTAGTTGAAGAGAGGTACAATATGTCAGCCCAGGAAGTACTAAGCCTTTGATCCACCCACACAACATATCACATATACATATCCTGTACATTGCCTAGATTATGGATATTTACAATAAAATTGTACCACCTTTTAATAACATCACTTCTTCCTTCCCAGTAAAGCCACTCTTCTGCAAGATGTCTGCAATTCTCGTCATCACTGAGGGTTCTTTTGTGCATGAAATGGCACAAGTGTGATTCAAAGCAGTCAACCATGAGTATCCCTCCCAGGTCTTCTATATTTCTCCAACTTCTTCTTTGGACATCAATCCTTCCTGACTGATATCACCAAGTGCTATGTAGAAGAAGGGGACGTAAGTAGTAATAACAACAACCAAAATAAGAATAACAAGGAGAACAAGAAGTAGGAGTAATACTGCAATACATGTTACATGTTCCCCTTGTGTATAGGGTTGGCATGTGCAGTGTGTGCATGTCTGTTCACCATTGATTAGGGAAATACATCATGCACATTCGTCATTGAATAATTTTTCAAGAAATGATGGATATGCACACAGTGTCACATGCATGTACGCATGTACAGACATACATACACACAGATGTACGTACAGTGTACAGGATATGTACAGTACGTACAGATGTACTGTACACATATATGTCATTATATACATAAGTATGTACACACATGTCAGAGATCTGTAAATCTGGAAGGATTGTAGTGGATATTGATACAATTGTTATAGTGTTCATGAAGGCGAGGTAAGTGTTAACAATTGAGATAAAGTGTCTGTTATTATGTGGGATGTTTACACTTAAAATAATTATACCATTACTTTTTGTAAATCAACCACCCACACAGTTGTATTGTTATGGCTGATGCAATGACGTTTTATGGTATTATTTAAAAATAGGTACAATGTGTCCACATGGGAAGTATTAAACTGTCCATCTCCCCACACAACACACCACATATTATACATACTGTATTGTCATGTACATTAGCTGGAGTACACAAAGATGTTGGTATACACATATACATATACACACATGTCAGAGCTCTGTGACTCTGCAAGTATTTTAGTGGTTATTAACACAATTACTGTATTGTCAACAAGGGCAAGGGTGGTGTCAACAATTAAGATAAAGAGTGTGTACCCACTACAGCCCTTCCAGAGGTACTTCTATGTGGTGTGTTTACATACTATACAGGGGCGTAGGAACAGGTGGGGCTGGTGGGGTTTTGGCCCCACCACTTTTGGGGTTATCATTAATTGAAAAAAGCTCTAAGGTTGCCTATTGTTACTGACAGAACATGCTACAATCTTATACATTTAATTTCAATCATCATACAAAGTTGAAAGGTTATGGCTGAATCTATTTTGATTACAATTACTCTCGCACAAATCTTCTGTCGATTTTCTCTGTGTTACCATCATAACAGCCATTTTGTACTAATTGCACAATATCCATGAAGGCTACGTACATAGATGCAACTATTTTTATTTTTAATTTTTCAATATAGTTATTATTAGAGCACTTACATCTGTATTGAAGTACATATAAAATAGGTAAACATGATTTGAACAGTACTGAATGGAGGAATTGAAATGGATAGACAATAACGCCATTGCTATAGATGCATCATGTCTTTGTTTTAGCTCTGGAATGCATTTGTGAACAAATCTATGCTGTGATGGCTAACTTGTGTGTATGAATGTAGAATGTATAGACGTTTTCATTTAAGCTGAGTTTCTGTGCAACACTGCTAAGTTGACATGAAATACATGTGCACTAAGCATAATATGAGTGGATACATAGTATAGTAGTGATTCGTGAGCATAAATTTTACTGCATGTGATCTTGTAAGATTGGCCCCACCACTCATTTTAAGCTTCGCACCTTGCTATAATGTTTACAAACCACCCACACAGTTGCATTGTTATGGTTGATGCAATACCTTGCTGTGTTATGAGTTGAAGAGAGGTACAATATGTCAGCCCAGGAAGTACTAAGCCTTTGATTCACCCACACAACATATCACATATACATATCCTGTACATTGCCTAGATTATGGATATTTACAATAAAATTGTACCACCTTTTAATAACATCACTTCTTCCTTCCCAGTAAAGCCACTCTTCTGCAAGATGTCTGCAATTCTTGTCATCACTGAGAGTTCTTTTGTGCATGAAACAGCACAAATGCGTTTCAAAGCAGTCCTCAATGAGAATCTCCTCCAGTTCTTGTGTATTTCTCCAACTTCTTCTTTGGACATCAATCCTTCCTGACTGATATCACCAAGTGCTATGTAGAAGAAGGGGACGTAAGTAGTAATAACAACAACCAAAATAAGAAGAATAACAAGGAGAACAAGAAGTAGGAATGATACTGCAATACATGTCACATGTTCCCCTTGTGTGTAGGGTTGGCATGTGCAGTGTGTGCATCTCTGTTCACCATTATTAGGGAAATATACCACATTCGTCATTGAATAATTCACCAAGAAATGATGGATATATGCACACAGTGTCACATGCATGTATGCACGCACAGACATACATATACACAGATGTACATATAGTGTACAGTATATGTACAGTACATACAGATGGACTGTACACATACATGTCATTATACATAAGTATGTACACACACATGTCAGAGATCTGTAAATCTGGAAGGATTGTAATGGGTATTAATACAATTGTTATACTGTTCATGAAGGCGAGGTCAGTGTTAACAATTGAGATAAAGTGTCTGTTATTATGTGGGATGTTTACACTTGAAATAATACAATTTTGTAAATCAACCACCCACACAGTTGTATTGTTATGGCTGATGCAATGACGTGTTATGGTATTATTCAAAAATAGGTACAATGTGTCTGCATGGGAAGTATTAAACTGTCCATCTCCCCACACAACACACCACATATTATACATACTGTATTGTCATGTACATTAGCTGGAGTAAACAAAGATGTTGGTATACATGTGTACATACACACGTCAGAATTCTGTGACTATGGAAATATTGTAGTGGATATAGACACAATTGCTGTATTGCTAATGAGGGCAAGGTTGGTGTCAACAATTAAGATAAAGAGTTTGTACCCACTACAGCCCTTCCAGAGGTACATCATATTTACTATATGGTGTGTTTACATACTATAATGTTTACTAAACACCCACACAGTTGCATTGCTATGGTTGATGCAATACATTGCCGTGTTATAGTTGAAGAGAGGTACAATATGCCAGCCCAGGAAGTACTAAGCCTTTGATCCACCCACACAACATATCACATATACATATCCTGTACATTGCCTAGATTATGGATATTTACAATAAAATTGTACCACCTTTTAATAACATCACTTCTTCCTTCCCAGTAAAG
Source organism: Chondrilla cf. caribensis (assembly GCA_964020155.1). Classification (NCBI taxonomy): domain Eukaryota; kingdom Metazoa; phylum Porifera; class Demospongiae; order Chondrillida; family Chondrillidae; genus Chondrilla; species Chondrilla cf. caribensis. Next base: position 3,792,799 of record OZ026553.1, read on the forward strand.
CCACTCTTCTGCAAGATATCTACAATTCTTGTTATCACTGAGGGATCTTTTGTGCATGAAATGGCACAAGTGGGATCCAAAGCAGTCAACCATGGGTAGCTCTCCCATTTCTTCTGTATTTCTCCAACTTCTTCTTTGGACATCAATCCTTCCTGACTGATATCACCAAGTGCTATGTAGAAGAAGGGGACGTAAGTAGTAATAACAACAACCAAAATAAGAAGAATAACAAGGAGAACAAGAAATAGGAGTAATACTGCAATACATGTTACATGTTCCCCTTGTGTGTAGGGTTGGCATGTGCAGTGTGTGCATGTCTGTTCACCATTAATTAGGGAAATACACCACATTCGTCATTGAATAATTCACCAAGAAATGATGGATATATGCACACAGTGTCACATGCATGTATGCACGCACAGACATACATATACACAGATGTACATATAGTGTACAGTATATGTACAGTACATACAGATGGACTGTACACATACATGTCATTATACATAAGTATGTACACACATGTCAGAGATCTGTAAAAAAAATTAAGGATTGTAGTGGGTATTGATACAATTGTTATACTGTTCATGAGGGCAAGGTCAGTGTTAACAATTGAGATAAAGTGTCTGTTATTATGTGGGATGTTTACACTTGAAATAATACAATTTTGTAAGTCAACCACTCACACAGTTGTATTGTTATGGCTGGTGCAATGACGTGTTATGGTATTATTCAAAAATAGGTACAATATGTCCGCATGGGAAGTATTAAACTGTCCATCTCCCCACACAACACACCACATATTATACATACTGTATTGTCATGTACATTGGCTGGAGTACACAAAGATGTTGGCATACATATATACATACATACATGTCAGAGCTGTGTGACTATGGAAATATTGTAGTGGATAGACACAATTACTGTATTGTTAACGAGCGCAAAGTTGGTGTCAACAAATAAGATAAAGAGTGTGTACTCACTACAGCCCTTCCAGAGGTACTTCATATTTACTATGTGGTGTGTTTACATATTATAATGTTTACTAACCACCCACACAGTCGTATTGTTATGGATGATGCAATTCCTTGCCGTGTTATAGTTGAATGTAGAGGTACAATATGTCAGCCCAGGTAGTACTAAGCCTTTGATCCACCCACACAACATACCACATATACATATCCTGTACATTGCCTAGATTATAAATGTTCACAATAATTGTTCCACCTTTCAATAACATCACTCCTTCCACCCTAGTAAAGCCACTCTTCTGCAAGATATCTGCAATCCTTGTCATTACTGAGGGTTCTTTTGTACATGAAATGGCACAAATGTGATTCAAAGCAGTCAACCTTGAGGATCTCCCCCATTTCTTCTGTACTTCTCCAACTTCTTCTTTGGATATCAATCCTTCCTGACTGATATCACCAAGTGCTATGTAGAAGAAGGGGACGTAAGTAGTAATAACAACAACCAAAATAAGAAGAATAACAAGGAGAACAAGAAATAGGAGTAATACTGCAATACATGCTACATGTTCCCCTTGTGTACAGGGTTGGCATGTGCAGTGTGTACATGTCTGTTCACCATTAATTAGGGAAATACACCACATTCGTCATTGAATAATTCACCAAGAAATGATGGATATATGCACACAGTGTCACATGCATGTATGCACGCACAGACATACATATACACAGATGTACATATAGTGTACAGTATATGTACAGTACATACAGATGGACTGTACACATACATGTCATTATACATAAGTATGTACACACATGTCAGAGATCTGTAAAAAAAATTAAGGATTGTAGTGGATATTGATACAATTGTTATACTGTTCATGAGGGCAAGGTCAGTGTTAACAATTGAGATAAAGTGTCTGTTATTATGTGGGATGTTTACACTTGAAATAATACAATTTTGTAAGTCAACCACTCACACAGTTGTATTGTTATGGCTGGTGCAATGACGTGTTATGGTATTATTCAAAAATAGGTACAATGTGTCCGCATGGGAAGTATTAAATTGTCCATCTCCCCACACAACACACCACATATTATACATACTGTATTGTCATGTACATTAGCTGGAGTAAACAAAGATGTTGGTATACATGTGTACATACACACGTCAGAATTCTGTGACTATGGAAATATTGTAGTGGATATAGACACAATTGCTGTATTGCTAATGAGGGCAAGGTTGGTGTCAACAATTAAGATAAAGAGTTTGTACCCACTACAGCCCTTCCAGAGGTACATCATAATTACTATATGGTGTGTTTACATACTTAGTCTATAATGTTTACTAACCACCCACACAGTTGCATTGCTATGGTTGATGCAATACCTTGCTGTGTTATAGTTGAAGAGAGGTACAATATTATGTCAGCCCAGGAAGTACTAAGCCTTTGATCCACCCACACAACATACCACATATACATATCCTGTACATTGCCTAGATTATGGATATTTACAATAAAATTGTACCACCTTTTAACAACATCACTTCTTCCTTCCCAGTAAAGCCACTCTTCTGCAAGATGTCTGCAATTCTTGTCATCACTGAGGGTTCTTTTGTACATGAAATTGTACAAATGGAATTCGATACAGCCTTCAATGAGGATCCCTCCCAACACTTTGGTACTTGTTGAATTTCTTCTTTGGACATCAGTCCTTCCTGACTGATATCACCAAGTACTATGTAGAAGAAGGGGACGTAAGTAGTAATAATAATAATAACAATGACAACAAGAAGAATAACAAGGAGAACAAGAAGTAGAAATAATACTGCAATACATGCTACATGTTCCCCTTGTGCATAGGGTTGGCATGTGCAGTGTGTGCATGTCTGTTCACCATTATTAGGGAAATACACCACATTCATCATTGAATAATTTATCAAGAAATGATGGATATGCACATACGTAGTGTCACATGCATGTACGCGTGTACAGACATACATACACACAGATGTACGTACAGTGTACAGGATATGTACAGTACGTACAGATGTACTGTACACATATATGTCATTATATACATAAGTATGTACACACACATGTCAGAGATCTGTAAATCTGGAAGGATTGTAGTGGATATTGATACAATTGTTATACTGTTCATGAGGGCGAGGTCAGTGTTAACAATTGAGATAAAGTGTCTGTTATTATGTGGGATGTTTACACTTAAAATAATTATACCATTAATTTTTGTAAGTCAACCACCCACACAGTTGTATTGTTATGGCTGATGCATCGGGTATCGGGTATTGGGTATTCTTATTTAATGTGGGGAACCGTTAGCCATAGGCTATTTAAGTGGCACCCACAAAGAAAAGAAAAAGAAAAAGGAGTATACAAAGTAAAAGAATGAATATGAAATAAAATGGGATAAAATAAATAAAATTTGTAGAAATTTCAAATATAAATGGAGTCAGCAAATGTATAAGTAATATCACAACATTGAGATTGATAAATAAGATAAATAAATGAATAAATAAATAAATAAATGAATAAATAAATGGATATTAAAAATTAAAAAATAAGAATCACTATATAATTAACATTTGTACATGCACATGCAATGAACAAAATATAAAAGTACATAGATGTTCAATAAGAGAAATATTGATTACAAAGAATTGAAAAATTTTTGAAATCCATGGCTCCTCGGACATGCACTGGTAATGACCTCCAAACAGAAGCACCCACGAAACTGAAACACCTTTGACCCAGAGAAGTACGAAGAGGAGGCAGATTAAGTTGAGAAGATGAGGAAGAGCGAGTGTTGTATTGGGAAGGAGGGCAAGAGAAAAGCTGGGAGAGATAGGGGGGAGAGTTCGAAGTCAGGCACTTAAATACCATTTGGGCAGTGTGAAGTTTCCTCCGTGTTGTTAGAGTGGACAGACCCAGTTCTCTACGGGCAGCAGTGGCTGAATAGTCGTAGTGCCTGCGTAAAACTGTACGGCAAGAGAAGTTGAGGAGGATTTCCAAATGGTGTGCTTCTTGTTTGGTGCATCCGAACCAAACAACATCACAATAGTCAAAGTGCGGAAGAATGTAGGACTTGAGAAAAAGAAGTAGGAGGGGGCGAGGCAGAAACCAAGAGAGCCGACGAAGCAAGTTCAGACTACGGGAGACCTTCTTACACACCATGTTAATGTGATCCACCCAAGTGAGGGTGTTGTTGATAATAACTCCAAGAAATTTGAAGCTCTGAACACAATCATAGTTCTATCATCAATTTTCAGTGTTAAATCACCATCCACAATCTTCTTTCTGGAATGAATCAGCATCGACTTTGTTTTGCCCACATTTATTTTCAGACCATTTCTTTTGAGCCACAGATTAGCAAGGTCCAGACAGAGCTGAAGTGATGACTGGATGGAGGAAACACTGTCACTGACAATGTAGATGGTGGTATCATCAGCGAACAGAACTGTAGAGTCTGGAGGAAGGATTGAAGGAAGATCATTGATGAAGACAGAGAAGAGGGTGGGACCAAGTACAGAGCCTTGAGGAACACCGGAGGAAGGGAAGCCGGGAGAAGAATAAGAGTCGGCAACACGAGTGATATGGGAATGATTGGAAAGATATGATTGAAACCAGGAGATAGCAGAAGCAGAAAGGCCGAGGTTGGATAGTTTGGATAACAGAAGTTCATGCAATGACGTGTTATGGTATTATTCAAAAATAGGTACAATATGTCCGCATGGGAAGTATTAAACTGTCCATCTCCCCACACAACACACCACATATTATACATACTGTATTGTCATGTACATTAGCTGGAGTAAACAAAGATGTTGGTATACATGTGTACATACACACGTCAGAATTCTGTGACTATGGAAATATTGTAGTGGATATAGACACAATTGCTGTATTGCTAATGAGGGCAAGGTTGGTGTCAATAATTAAGATAAAGAGTTTGTACCCACTACAGCCCTTCCAGAGGTACATCATATTTATACTATATGGTGTGTTTACATACTATAATGTTTACTAAACACCCACACAGTTGTATTGTTATGGTTGATGCAATACCTTGCTGTGTTATTAGTTGAAGAGAGGTACAATATGTCAGCCCAGGAAGTACTAAGCCTTTGATCCACCCACACAAGATATCACATATACATATCCTGTACATTGCCTAGATTATGGATATTTACAATAAAATTGTACCACCTTTTAATAACATCACTTCTTCCTTCCCAGTAAAGCCACTCTTCTGCAAGATGTCTGCAATTCTTGTCATCACTGAGGGTTCCTTTGTGCATGAAATGGCACAAGTGGGATCCAAAGCAGTCAACCATGGGTATCTCTTCCATTTCTTCTGTATTTTTCCAACTTCTTTTTTGGACATCAATCCTTCCTGACTGATATCACCAAGTGCTATGTAGAAGAAGGGGATGTAAGTAGTAATAACAACAACCAAAATAAGAAGAATAACAAGGAGAACAAGAAGTGGGAATGATACTGCAATACATGCTACATGTTCCCCTTGTGTACAGGGTTGGCATGTGCAGTGTGTATATGTGTGTTCACCATTAATTAGGGAAATACACCACATTCGTCATTGAATAATTCACCAAGAAATGATGGATATATGCACACAGTGTCACATGCATGTATGCACGCACAGACATACATATACACAGATGTACATATAGTGTATAGTATATGTACAGTACATACAGATGGACTGTACACATACATGTCATTATATACATAAGTATGTACACACACGTCAGAGATCTGTAAAAAAAATTAAGGATTGTAGTGGGTATTGATACAATTGTTATACTGTTCATGAGGGCGAGGGCAGTGTTAACAATTGAGATAAAGTGTCTGTTATTATGTGGGATGTTTACACTTAAAATAATTATACCATTAATTTTTGTAAGTCAACTACCCACACAGTTGTATTGTTATGGCTGGTGCAATGACGTGCTATGATATTATTCAAAAATAGGTACAATGTGTCCGCATGGGAAGTATTAAACTGTCCATCTCCCCACACAACACACCACATATACATACTGTATTGTCATGTACATTAGCTGGAGTAAACAAAGATGTTGGTATACATGTGTACATACAAACGTCAGAATTCTGTGACTATGGAAATATTGTAGTGGATATAGACACAATTGCTGTATTGTTAATGAGGGCAAGGTTGGTGTCAACAATTAAGATAAAGAGTTTGTACCCACTACAGCCCTTCCAGAGGTACATCATATTTATACTATATGGTGTGTTTACATACTATAATGTTTACTAAACACCCACACAGTTGTATTGCTATGGTTGATGCAATACCTTGCTGTGTCATTAGTTGAAGAGAGGTACAATATGTCAGCCCAGGAAGTACTAAGCCTTTGATCCACCCACACAACATATCACATATACATATCCTGTACATTGCCTAGATTATGGATATTTACAATAAAATTGTACCACCTTTTAATAACATCACTTCTTCCTCCCCAGTAAAGCCGCTCTTCTGCAAGATGTCTGCAATTCTTGTTATCACTGAGGGTTCCTTTGTACATGAAATTGTACAAATGGAATTCAATGCAGTCTTCAATGAGGATCCCTCCCAACACTTTGGTACTTGTTGAATTTCTTCTTTGGATATCAGTCCTTCCTGACTGATATCACCAAGTACTATGTAGAAGAAGGGGACGTACGTAGTAATAATAATAATAACAATGACAACGAGAAGAATAACAAGGAGAACAAGAAGTAGAAATAATACTGCAATACATGCTACATGTTCCCCTTGTGTGTAGGGTTGGCATGTGCAGTGTGTGCATGTCTGTTCACCATTATTAGGGACATAATACACCACATTCATCATTGAATAATTTATCAAGAAATGATGGATATGCACATAGTGTCACATGCATGTACGCATGTACAGACATACATACACACAGATGTACGTACAGTGTACAGGATATGTACAGTACATACAGATGGACTGTACACATATACAGTGGTAAACGCATAATATGTCACCGCTTATTATGCCAAACCGCTTATTATGCCCCTATTTTCCTGAATGAATTCATTAGTATGTAATTACTATACATATAATTTGCCAAACACCATATCCGCCATCCGCCATTGTTACACTGACACCAATTGATTGATTACCATGTGTTAGGTAACACTTTATATGCCACACCTCATTTGTGTCACTTTATCAGTTTGTCACTTATCACTTTATCACTGTCTATTGTGCTGCACAGTCACAAGTGCAGGCCACTTTTCTGCAGTATTTTCATCATTGACTGTTTGCTAATGTTATAGCTAGTAGGAGCTGTGCTCGTCTTTACTATTATCACCATTATTATGTATATCCTCATTAATTTATAATTATCGATTCTATTCAATAACGTTCGTTGTTTGGTTAATATGCCAAAACGGATAATAGGCCAAATTTTTCAGAACCAATTGTGGCATATTAGGTGTTTACCACTGTATGTCATTATATACATAAGTATGTACACACACGTCAGAGATCTGTAAATCTGGAAGGATTGTAGTGGATATTGATACAATTGTTATAGTGTTCATGAAGGCGAGGTCAGTGTTAACAATTGAGATAAAGTGTCTGTTATTATGTGGGATGTTTACACTTGAAATAATTATACCATTAATTTTTGTAAGTCAACCACCCACACAGTTGTATTGTTATGGCTGATGCAATGACGTGTTATGGTATTATTCAAAAATAGGTACAATGTGTCCGCATGGGAAGTATTAAACTGTCCATCTCTCCACACAACACACCACATATTATACATACTGTATTGTCATGTACATTAGCTGGAGTAAACAAAGATGTTGGTATACATGAGTACATACACACGTCAGAATTCTGTGACTATGGAAATATTGTAGTGGATATAGACACAATTGCTGTATTGCTAATGAGGGCAAGGTTGGTGTCAACAATTAAGATAAAGAGTTTGTACCCACTACAGCCCTTCCAGAGGTACATCATATTTACCATATGGTGTGTTTACATACTATAATGTTTACTAACCACCCACACAGTTGTATTGCTATGGTTGATGCAATACCTTGCTGTGTTATTAGTGGAAGAGAGGTACAATATGTCAGCCCAGGAAGTACTAAGCCTTTGATCCACCCACACAACATATCACATATACATATCCTCTACATTGCCTAGATTATGGATATTTACAATAAAATTGTACCACCTTTTAATAACATCACTTCTTCCTCCCCAGTAAAGCCGCTCTTCTGCAAGATGTCTGCAATTCTTGTCATCACTGAGGGTTCCTTTGTGCATGAAATGGCACAAATGTGATCCAAAGCAGTCAACCATGGGTATCTCTCCCATTTCTTCTGTATTTTTCCAACTTCTTTTTTGGACATCAATCCTTCCTGACTGATATCACCAAGTGCTATGTAGAAGAAGGGGACGTAAGTAGTAATAACAACAACCAAAATAAGAAGAATAACAAGGAGAACAAGAAGTAGGAATGATACTGCAATACATGCTACATGTTCCCCTTGTGTACAGGGTTGGCATGTGCAGTGTGTACATGTCTGTTCACCATTAATTAGGGAAATATACCACATTTGTCATTGAATAATTCACCAAGAAATGATGGATATATGCACACAGTGTCACATGCATGTATGCACGCACAGACATACATATACACAGATGTACATATAGCGCTGGGCGGTATACCGAATATATAGTAATACCGCGGTATTATTTGTGCACGGTTTTGATACCGGCTGACTTTTTTCTATACCGAGATATCGTGATATCACGGTATTCTCTAAGGTTTAACCGGTATTTTAAGTAATGTATTCCTGAGATAACAAATTTCGCCCTGAAATGATGTGTTCTGAATCCTTCGAAACTATTGCTGCGACCATAGCTGCGACAGCCATGATTACGAGCACGAAAAGTGTGCGTGTGCGGAGTTAATACGTTGTTAGACGGAATGAGAGAATGTTGTCAAAATGGCGACGTCGTCGGCTGCAAGTTTAAATTTTGATCAGCGAACGAGCGATACGGGTGATCCGAGCAATGAACTTCATCTTGTCGATAAGATGAATGCTAAATCTGATATTTGGAAGTACTTTGCGCTCCGAGTTAACGAGGACGACAAAGTAGTGGATTATTTATTCATTTATTTATGTTTATTTATTTCATTATTATTAAATCAAGGATTCAGTTATTTCGATGCCCAACTATAACCTTAAGACTCGGTATACCGTAATACCGCGGTATAATGTTGGCAATATACCGAAACTGATATTTTTTGATACCGCCCAGCGCTATGTACATATAGTGTACAGTATATGTACAGTACATACAGATGGACTGTACACATACGTACATGTCATTATACATAAGTATGTACACACATGTCAGAGATCTGTAAATCTGGAAGGATTGTAGTGGATATTGATACAATTGTTATACTGTTTATGAGGGCGAGGTCAGTGTTAGCAATTGAGATAGAGTGTCTGTTATTATGAGGGATGTTTACACTTGAAATAATACAATTTTGTAAGTCAACCACCCACACAGTTGTATTGTTATGGCTGATGTAATGACGTGTTATGGTATTATTCAAAAATAGGTACAATGTGTCCACATGGGAAGTATTAAACTGTTCATCTCCCCACACAACACACCACATATTATACATACTGTATTGTCATGTACATTAGCTGGAGTAAACAAAGATGTTGGTATACATGTGTACACACACGTCAGAATTCTGTGACTATGGAAATATTGTAGTGGACATAGACACAATTGCTGTATTGCTAATGAGGGCAAGGTTGGTGTCAACAATTAAGATAAAGAGTTTGTACCCACTACAGCCCGTCCAGAGGTACATCATATTTACTATATGGTGTGTTTACATACTATAATGTTTACTAAACACCCACACAGTTGTATTGCTATGGTTGATGCAATACCTTGCCGTGTTATTAGTTGAAGAGAGGTACAATATGTCAGCCCAGGAAGTACTAAGCCTTTGATCCACCCACACAACAGATCACATATACATATCCTGTACATTGCCTAGATTATGGACGTTTACAATAAAATTGTACCACCTTTTAATAACATCACTTCTTCCTTCCCAGTAAAGCCACTCTTCTGCAAGATGTCTGCAATTCTTGTTATCACTGAGGGTTCCTTTGTACATGAAATTGTACAAATGGAATTCGATGCATTCTCCAATGAGCATCCCTCCCAACACTTTGGTACTTGTCGAATTTCTTCTTTGGACATCAGTCCTTCCTGTCTGATATCACCAAGTACTATGTAAAAGAAGGGGACGTAAGTAGTAATAATAATAATAACAATGACAACGAGAAGAATAACAAGGAGAACAAGAAATAGGAATGATACTGCAATACATGCTACATGTTCCCCTTGTGTGTAGGGTTGGCATGTGCAGTGTGTGCATGTCTGTTCACCATTATTATAGGGAAATACACCACATTCATCATTGAATAATTTATCAAGAAATGATGGATATGCACAGTGTCACATGCATGTACGCATGTACAGACATACATATACACAGATGTACGTACAGTGTACAGGATATGTACAGTACATACAGATGTACTGTACACATACATGTCATTATATAAATAAGTATGTACACACATGTCAGAGATCTGTAAATCTGGAAGGATTGTAGTGGATATTGATACAATTGTTATACGGTTCATGAAGGCGAGGTCAGTGTTAACAATTGAGATAAAGTGTCTGTAATTATGTGGGATGTTTACACTTGAAATAATACCATTTTGTAAATCAACCACCCACACAGTTGTATTGTTATGGCTGGTGCAATGACGTGCTATGGTATTATTCAAAAATAGGTACAATGTGTCCGCATGGGAAGTATTAAACTGTCCATCTCCCCGCACAGCACACCACATATTATACATACTGTATTGTCATGTACATTATAGCTGGAGTAAACAAAGATGTTGGTATACATGTGTACATACACACGTCAGAGCTCTGTGACTATGGAAATATTGTAGTGGATGTAGACACAATTGCTGTATTGCTAATGAGGGCAAGGTTGGTGTCAACAATTAAGATAAAAAGTTTGTACCCACTACAGCCCTTCCAGAGGTACATCATATTTACTATATGGTGTGTTTACATACTATAATGTTTACTAAACACCCACACAGTTGTATTGCTATGGTTGATGCAATACCTTGCCGTGTTATTAGTTGAAGAGAGGTACAATATGTCAGCCCAGGAAGTACTAAGCCTTTGATCCACCCACACAACAGATCACATATACATATCCTGTGCATTGGCTAGATTATGGATATTTACAATAAAAGTGTACCACCTTTTAATAACATCACTTCTTCCTTCCCAGTAAAGCCGCTCTTCTGCAAGATGTCTACAATTCTTGTCATCACTGAGGGTTCCTTTGTACATGAAATTGTACAAATGGAATTCGATGCAGCCTGCAATGAGAATCCCTCCCAACACTTTGGTACTTGTTGAATTTCTTCTTTGGATATCAGTCCTTCCTGACTGATATCACCAAGTACTATGTAGAAGAAGGGGACGTAAGTAGTAATAATAATAATAACAATGACAACGAGAAAAATAACAAGGAGAACAAGAAGTAGAAATAATACTGCAATACATGCTACATGTTCCCCTTGTGTGTAGGGTTAGCATGTGCAGTGTGTGCATGTCTGTTCACCATTATTAGGGAAATATACCACATTCATCATTGAATAATTTATCAAGAAATGATGGATATGCACATAGTGTCACATGCATGTACGCATGTACAGACATACATACACACAGATGTACGTACAGTGTGCAGGATATGTACAGTACGTACAGATGTACTGTACACATATATGTCATTATTATACATAAGTATGTACACACATGTCAGAGATCTGTAAATCTGGAAGGATTGTAGTGGATATTGATACAATTGTTATATTGTTCATGAGGGCGAGGTCAGTGTTAACAATTGAGATGAAGTGTCTGTTATTATGTGGGATGTTTACACTTGAAATAATACCATTTTGTAAATCAACCACCCACACAGTATTGTTATGGCTGATGCAATGATGTGCTATGGTATTATTCAATAATAGGTACAATGTGTCCACATGGGAAGTATTAAACTGTCCATCTCCCCACACAACACACCACATATTATACATACTGTATTGTCATGTACATTAGCTGGAGTAAACGAAGATGTTGGTATACATGTGTACATACACATGTCAGAGCTCTGTGACTATGGAAATATTGTAGTGGATGTAGACACAATTGCTGTATTGCTAATGAGGGCAAGGTTGGTGTCAATAATTAAGATAAAGAGTTTGTACTATATGGTGTGTTTACATACTATAATGTTTACTAACCACCCACACAGTTGCATTGCTATGGTTGATGCAATACCTTGCTGTGTTATTAGTGGAAGAGAGGTACAATATGTCAGCCCAGAAGTACTAAGCCTTTGATCCACCCACACAACAGATCACATATACATATCCTGTACATTGCCTAAATTATGGATATTTGCAATAAAATTGTACCACCTTTCAATAACATCACTTCTTCCTTCCCAGTAAACAGTGACACACACGCACGTACACACGCACACATGCACGCATACACATACACGCACACACACATGCACACATATGTATATATATGTACATACATACGTGTACATGTTGTCATACATACATGCATACATGTGTGTGCACACACATGCCATAGCTCTGTACCTCTGTGGATATACACTATTGCTATATTGTTAATGAGGGCTAGGTTGGTGTTAACAATTAGGATAAATTGTGTGTGCCCACTACAGCCCTTCCAGAGGTACTTTACAGCTATTACGTAGGTGATATGTTTACACATGAAATAATACATGAAGTCCACAAGAAGTAATTAGGCTAGGTTCTGCCCTCACAACACACCACATATAGATTATTATCATGTCCATTGGCTGGATTATGGAGGCAATACATGCACACATGCATGCATGTACGGACACACACACACATACACATGCACATGTACTACACATACATACATGACATCATAAGAATGTATAAATGTACATTTATGTGTATATTTCATGCATATCTTATAGCTATAAAATACCCCTGGAAGGTCTGAAGCAGAAACATGAGTTCTCCCCTCATTTTACCACCACTGACCAATACAATGTGTTAGCATGTTCCTTATCCACATGCCCTATTTCTACCTTCGAGAGAGAGGATAGTTGATTCCAACAAGTGAATACGCTGTTGTGATAACAAGTACTAGGCATAATGTATACAAAACTAACTGATTGTTGTTATAATTTCAAGAGTTCTGTGGTTACTCACAATCTAGTCATGGCCCATCATGGTGCTACTTGGCACAAAAGGTAGTTAATTGGAAGAGATGTGAACTAATTGCTAAGTTGGTAGAAATGTCCTCGTACATTCTACTGGTTAGGCAATAGTGGGGATAGTCTAGCTGGCTGGACTACACACAGACATGTACACATGCATGTGCCCATACACATAACCCTACCTGTCAACATTTTACTGTACATGTCTTCAATAAAACCATGTCTTCTTGTAATTTCCGCTGTTTTAGTTACAGTATCAGCTTCCTTACCACACTGGATGAACACCAGTCTGGCAATTAGATCTCCCTTCATTCTCTTCATCTCTTGTACATCCTCACTGGTTATCAGCTCATTCTTATACAGTTCAGTCAACACTACACAACAGGTACAAACCATATCTCATGTACTTGATCACTTGTAGAAGCTGAACAATCAACCTCATAACAGGTGGCCATCTAAAAGTTTGTGTGCAGTGTTACAGAATTTTGTCACAACAGTATATTATACAAAAAGTAGATTAGCAGGATGAACATAATCAGCCAATTTATGACATCATATTGCAAATGACCATCAAATGCACAGAGGAATCGAAAAGCCAATTTTTGAGGGATTTTTCGATGTTATGCTCCCTAGGCCAGTAATTGTAAGTTTGTACCTCGTTAAATTCATGAATTTACAACGAAAAACCTACATAAATAATTCCAAGAGCTTTAAAATTGTCGATCAGAGTACCGAACACTGCCAAATGAAAATTGAACAGGCTAAATAAACAGCTAGATAGAATCAAAGCACTTTTTGTCGATTATGATGGCACTTCTAAAGATGATTTGAATAAAGACAATTGAATCCTGTACTTGAGCACAGTATTATTTGTGGTATATCCAATATCATAGCTGTCTGTGTGCTTACCTGGTAGATACCTTGAGGTTAAGTTTGTCAGCTCAGGATAGCCTTCAAGTGTCTTGATGGCTACTTTGTATTGTTTCCCTGACTTTGTACATAGAACAAGAGTCAGGTATGAAGCCTGTATATCAGGAACATACCAAAAATGTTCCTTTTTAATTTCTTTACATTCCTCTTCAGTCACAACTCCTTCCTCAAGATGAAGTATTCTCATCACTGTACAGCATAAGGAGAAGAGTACATGTTCAGGGAACTACAAGTCGAACAACAATCAAATATCAACAAGTTACTTCATCATCGCCTATTACTGTACAAAGAAATACACTACAATACAATAAGGATAAGATTGATGTAGAACGGAGCAGCATTTTGATGGCACACTTCGCAAGATGGACTATTCGTCCGTGAACTCTAAACGCTACATATAATATCATCTCAGTCGAGGACATCACTTTACAGAACATTAGTTTCATCGTTCATTTTTCGACTGGAATATATTTCGATATAATTACCTTCCTTGAGGTAGGGATGATAATATTGAGCAGTACAACAACACGGGTTTCTAGTAGCCATTTTCGAGGGATAGCGAACAGATTGGGAAATCCCCCTACTGTCCAGTGCCTACTGCATAGTCGATCGTATAGTACTCTGGACCAGTCCTAGTCTACCAGTGTGAATGTGCTTGTTCTGTGTTTGGTGCATTTGATGTAGATGAGATGTTCATGTACAAGCACCACTGTAAGGATTATAAACCAGTATATCAACCACTCAGTGGAATTTGCCAATGCTAACGAGGAGTGATCAAAGGACGCTGACTTTCAGTTTAAATTTTAAGATTGCGAACCGGAATTGAAACAATAAATGGGAACCCTGTAGTACAGGTTTATGACTCTCTGAATCTCGAGAGAAGGGGTAGACACGGGAAGAATCAGACAGCGAGTGCCGTCTACGGCTACCACGAGAAAAAGAAGGATACCGGTGAGTTGGAGAGTGTAGCCAGCGATAACTTTACTAAATTTGCCTTCCTCCATAGCTCCGGGTAGACACCTTCTTCAACGTTGATGACTCCTGCGTTGACAGTTCATGTTACCTACACTACATAGGCTAGCGCTATACCACTGAAATAGTGGCTTGTTTAATGAGTAAATTTGTAGACGTCTTCGAGTGTAGTGGGGCATGTCAACAGTAGGATAGAACGGGTTGACGTGGAATCAGTTCTTCTGAGTTGACCCGAATCTGGGTTCTTGGATACAAACAATGACATTTTTTGCAGACAATTGCTAGGACTGCTGGATGTAGTGTACTTTCTACTGTCCTCGGCTGTCACATCATGATGTGATGTAACCTTAACTTCTGTTACAATTCTCATATAGCCACATCTGGGTATGGGACAAAGCATGCAAGATTGAGCAAAGACTCTCTCAGGGTGAGAGCCTGTGTTTCTTCATTGAACTAGTTGTGTCCTTAGCAAACACTCATCATACTATCAGTGTATGTGTGTGTGTGTGTGTGTGTGTGTGTGTGTGTGTTTGTGTGTGTGTGTGTGTGTGTGTGTGTGTGTGCATGTGTGTCCATTCACATGTATCATGATGTTGGTGTGTGTACAAAATGGTGAAACTCCAGAGAATCCTCTTCTTTGTCCTTATCATCCTCTCCATCTCACTGTACAGAACTTTGATTGTTGTTGTCTGACACTACAACCATGTAGAGATCCTGTTGTAACGTAAGTACTTACATGTCCTGTATGTATGTGTGGTGTGTGTTTAGTGTATGAATGTACTATTGGCATTAATAATATACCTACGTACGTATGTATCGTATCCTCCCTGGGTGTGTATTAGGGGACATACAGTTGTATCCTCCCTGGGTGTGTATGAGGGGATATACAGTTGTATCCTCCCTGGGTGTGTATTAGGGGATATACAGTTGTATCCTCCCTGGGTGTGTATTAGGGGATATACAGTTGTATCCTCCCTGGATGTGTATGAGGGGATATACAGTTGTATCCTCCCTGGGTGTGTATTAGGGGATATACAGTTGTATCCTCCCTGGGTGTGTATTAGATGATATACAGTTGTATCCTCCCTGGGTGTGTATTAGATGATATACAGTTGTATCCTCCCTGGGTGTGTATGAGGGGATATACAGTTGTATCCTCCCTGGGTGTGTATTAGATGATATACAGTTGTATCCTCCCTGGGTGTGTATTAGGGGATATACAGTTGTATCCTCCCTGGGTGTGTACTGGAAGATATACAGTTGTATCCTCCCTGGGTGTGTACTGGGAGATATACAGTTGTATCCTCCCTGGGTGTGTATTAGGGGATGTACAGTTGTATCCTCCCTGGGTGTGTATTAGGGGATGTACAGTTGTATCCTCCCTGGGTGTGTATTAGGGGATATACAGTTGTATCCTCCCTGGGTGTGTATTAGGGGATATACAGTTGTATCCTCCCTGGGTGTGTATTAGGGGATATACAGTTGTATCCTCCCTGGGTGTGTATTAGGGGACATACAGTTGTATCCTCCCTGGGTGTGTACCATCATTCACCACACCAGGATACGAGTTAGTTATATCCTGCCTAGGTGTGCTGTAGCAGAATCGATATAAAGTGCTAATTGATTTCCAAGGGCAAAACAAACTATTACTTTAACTATTACTTATATCCTGGTGTGGTGAATGATAGACAATTTATACTGCAAATATGCGCATAGCTCCATACAACTTATTATATGCAATAGAAATGTGTTTACTAATTTCCTGCCTTGTTCTCACACAATTAATCCTAACAATGAAACCTGTCTGGTGACCTGTGCTGTATCACTGACCTGTGCTACATGATCCTGCTTATGTATGCACAGTTTTCTCTTTGGTTCTCCCCTCAACCAGGATACAAACACTATTATGCATACATGTTTGGATTACTTGTACACATACAGTCTAGATGACAGAGAGGCTATTGTATAGTGCTTCATCAAATGCATGAAAGTACATACTAGTATATCGTGTATCGATATTATATGCGTGCATTTGTTTTATGTGTGCATTGTAGTTCATAAGCAACACACAGTGTACACATTTAGTATTCCTGTTAAGTGTATATATGTACATATGTAATTCAGGTGTCCTCAATAGGGAGGTTTCACTGTGTAGAACAGTTAATCTTAGTACAAGGGTGTTCTAATTAGAGAGGTTCCACTTTAAAGAACAGGTAATCCTAGTACGAAAGTGTCCTCATTACAGAGGTTCCACTGTATAGAACAGGTAATCTTTGTACAGAGGTGTCCTCTGTAGAAAGGTTGCTCAGTTAAACCAATATATAATTCTTGGATTTCAACTAGTGGTTGTTATTGACAAGTGGTTAAATAAGCAGATAAATACGCCCAGGTACTTCATTGCATCCACCTGTTCCAATGATTTGTCAGCAATTTTGATCTCACATTCCTCAGCCTTCCCCGCCACCTTCATCACTTTGGTTTTCCTCCAATTCACTTTCAGCTCCCATCTGGTTAGCACATCACTCAATACCTGTAGATTCCCATCTTCTGTCTCTGACTTCAAAATCGTATCATCTGCAAACCGGAGTACCCCCACATCCCCCATTGACAACTTCACCTCCCTGAACATCCAAAACCCTTTTGCTTCCCTCATCACTTTGTCAATAAACAAATTTGAACAACCATGACGAAAGGGTACACCCTTGCCTGAGGTCCCTGTGTGCTTCAAACCACTCTGATGTACCACCATTGACCCTCACACTCGCCATTCCATCCACATACAGTGACCGAACTGTTCTTTGTAGCTTCCCATATTCATCTAAGACTTTTCACAGCTTCTCCCTACTCACATTGTCATATGCCTTCTCCTAATCCACAAGCGCCAAGTACAGCTTCTTGTCCTTCTCAATGGTCATCTTCTATTGATATTTTAGCTTTGAGTTAATTTTTTTACCAATTAATCTTCTGTTTTTCGGACACAACAATTACATGTTTTCGCAGACAATTGTTTTGACTGTTGAATATAGTGTCTGTTTCACTGTCCTCGACTGTCATGTGATTTAACCTTTTTTTCTCCTCCAATTCTCATGTAGCCACATCTGGATATGGGACAAAGCATGCAAGATTGAGCAAAGACTCTCTGAGGGTGAGAGCCTGTGTTTCTTCATTGAACTGGTTGTATGTGTGTATATGCAGTACATACCCTATATGCATACATGCTTGGATTACTTGTACACATACAGTCTAGATGACAGATAGGTTATTGTATAGTGCTTCATCAGAAACATGAAAGTACCTACCAGTATACAGTTGTATGCACATTCATATCATGTTTACATTGTTGTCATAATATCTTGTTTGGATTTGTGCAGGTCTAATGTAGTTAATAAGTAACACACAGTGTACACATTTGGTATTCCTGTTATGTGTACGTATATGTATGAATGTAATTCAGGTGTCCTCAGTAGATAGGTTCCACTGTGTAGAACAGATAATCTTAGTACAAATGTGTCCTTATTACAGAGGTTCCACTGTATAGGGTAGGTATAGATCTTTGTACAGAGGTGTCCTCTGTAGAAAGGCTCCTCAGTTAAACCATTATATTTCTTGGAATTCAACTAATGGTTGTTATTGACAAGTGGCTGTTGTCGTTATTTCTCTTGTTTGTGTACACAACTCACTCATGTAGCTCATCCATTAATTCTCTACTTATCATTCTCTCTGATTTCAATTTACAGAACTTTGATTCCTGTTGAATCACTCCAAAACCATGTGGAGATCCAGTTACAACGTGAATCCACACACAGAAGTATTTTATTAAAGCCATTCATAGGAATCCTACATGTTACACATACTTACATGCATAGGTGTACATGCAACGTTTCACAGCCATGTACTGTGAGTGGATACGTAATTTTTCAGTATTTTGTATTCATGTGTTTGTAAGCACTAGCACATTGCGTGCTGTGTTCCACACTTACAGTGTATATGTGCACACAAGGTTATTCTAGGTGTACAGTTTCAAAGTGTTAGGTTACGTGTACAGAAGTATTTATTCAGGGACAGTTTATCACACGCACAAACACGCACACATGCACAGTTACACATGACACCTCCCAATCATGCAGGTGTGTACGTGTGTGCATATCTACTGTTTGTGAGTGAAAGCACAAGTGCATACATCTGTGTGCTTGTGTATGCATACACACATTCAATACATATACATGCGTATGTATGACATGTATCCACACACAGGTGTATTCTATGTGTACAGTTGTATGTACATTCATATTATTATGTTTACATTGTTGTCATATCTTATTTGGATTTGTGAGGGTCTACTGTACTTTCTAAACGACACACAGTGTACATATTTCAGTATTCCTGTTATGTGTATATAATTTAGGTGTCCTCAGAAGAGAGGTTCCACTGTATAGTACAGATAATCTTACTCCCAAGGTGTCCTCAGTAGAGAGGTTCCTCAATAAGGCCAGTTTAGAATTCTTGGAATTCAACTAGTGGTTGTTAATGACAAGTGGTTGTTGTCATTATTTCCCTTGTTTGTGTACACAACTCACTCATGTAGCTCTTCCATTAATTCTTTCCTTATCATTCTCTCCAATCTCACTTCACAGAACTTTGATTCATGTTGAATGACTCCATAATCATGTGGAGATCCAGTTATAATGTGAGTCCATCCACAGAAGTATTTTATTCAAAGCCATTCATAACAATCCTACATGTCACACATACTTACATGCATAGGTGTACATGCAACATTTCACAGCCATGTACTGTGGGTGGATATGTAATTGTCTGGTATTTTTGTATTCATGTTTTTGTAAGCACTAGCACATTGTGTGCTTGTATTCTACACATACAGTGTGTATGCACACACAAGGTTATTCTGCGTAGGTATACAGTTCATAGTGTGCAGTTACTTGTATGGAAGTATTTAGATATTCTTAGACAGTTTATCACACACACACACACACACACACACACACACACACACACACACACACACACACACACACACACACACTCACACATTCGGGTATACGACGGGTGCAGGTATCTACTGTTTGTGTAAAAGCACAAGTGCACGTATCTGTGTGCTTGTGTGTACGTACACACATTCAATACATATGCATACGTATGTATAACATGTATCCACACACAGGTGTATTCTAGGTGTGCAGTTTCATAGATTAAGGTTAGGATGAGGCACTAGTCTCACAGTGCCAGACCATGTACATATAGGGCAACTGTATTCATATTCCCTTCATTCCTACTACATAGTGAGTACAGTGGAACCTCCATATTCCAACATCCTTTGCTATCCGACTGCATTCTGAGACATGCACAACGATTGTTATAGACTACATTGGAAAACGTGCTAACCTGTTTAATCCGACATGTTTTGTGTTGCCTAAATGTGTTGGATTATCAAGGTTCTGCTTTAGACTTTGGAAGGTATCAGTGGTGAACTCCAAGATCACGAGGAAAGAGTGTATTCTATTCTCTCACACAATGCTGTCCAGATAGTGAACCAGGTGTGTATGTAACAGTGTGATTCTCCTCTGATGTATGGCTTCATCATGGGATAAGTGTGTTTGCATGTACATATTTATTAAGAGTGTATTGATTTCCCCCATCAAGACCTTGCAATATGTTGAACACTTCTATTGATAGATGTATGCACAGACTACCATGTGAGGAGTAGTTTATGACAGATTATTTTTCAATTGAATAAAGTGCTTTTAATACAAAACAAGTACTCATTCAATTGTCAACTGACATGCATTATCGTCCAAAGGTAGGTTCTCCTAATAATACAGCATGTCAACAACTTCTGCTATGAGTATTGTCCTGTTGGAATTACTAATAATAAGCTATATATGTACATACGTACAGTGGATATCCATCTCAATCCCAGTTCCAGTGAATGTCCAGTTTATCTGTCAAATGTGTTAATCCACCATATTTTTTGAAATTAATTGTGAATTATCAAGAATTCACCCTACATGCTTTGTTCCATCCTCAACTATGTACATACCTGCAATGTACCTATCCTTCTAGAAAGAAATCAAAGACACAGTGAGAGCTGGAGCTCAGGAGAAGGTGGACCAGTTCCTCGCTACTCAAGGAAGCATCCTCACCAAACCAATAGATCCTTATGTTAGGAAAGGTTTGTTGGTTGTCACTGTCTATGTGTGTGTGTACTTGACTAGGGAGAATGGTTGAAATATATTGTGTGTGCATGTATACATACAGTGTGTGTGCTCATTCCATGTACATACGAACATACATACATACTTACATGTACATGTGTGTGTAGTGGACCAATATTGATCACAGTTTCAGTGTCATTTATTTCATTCAAGTAATTCTTGAATGAGATTTTAGCAGGGGAAGATCCTGGGAAGGGAGGAACTAATGCCCTCACCTGAACAATGTGCTAAGGTGTCTTCATTAGAGAGGTTCTACTGTGTAGAACAGATTATCTTAGTACAAAAGTGTCCTCATTAGAGAGGTTTCACTGTGTAGAACAGCTCATCTTAGTACAAAAGTGTCCTCATTGGAGAGGTTTCACTGTGTAGAGCAGCTTATCTCAGTACAGAGGTGTCCTCATTAATGAGCTTCCATTGTATAAAACAGCTTATCTTAGTACAGAGTTGTCCTCATTTGAGAGGTTCCACTATGTAGAACAGCTTATCTTGGTACAGAAGTGTCCTCATTGGAGAGGTCACACTCTGTGTACAGTTTATTGACAAGTGGCTGTAGTCATTATTTCTCTTGTTTGAGTACACAACTCACACATGTAGCTCATCCATTCTCTCCTTATCATTCTCTCCAATCTCAATTTACAGAAGTTTGTTTCCTGTTCAGATGCACAGATGAGAAAGCCATTTATATCAATCCTACATGTCACACATACTCACATGCATAGGTGTACATGCACTGTTTCACAGCCAGGTACTGTGGGTGGATACGTAATTGTCTGGTATATTTGTATTCATGTGTCTGTAAGCACTAGCACATTATGTACTGTGCTCCACACATTGTGTGTGCACACACAAGTGTATTCTAGGTGTACAGTTTCATAGTGTGAGGATGTGTGTATGGAAGTATTTATTCAGATAGTTTATCACACACACACACACACGCACGCACACACACACACACACACACACACACACACATACACACACACACACGCACACACACACAAACACACATGCACACACACACACGCACGCACGCACACACGCACGCACACACACACACACACACACACACACACAAACCTCACCATCATGCAGGTGTGTACATGTACATGTATAACTACTGTTTGTGTGTGGAAGCATAAGTGCATACTTCCGTGTGCTTTTAGGTGGTGTGTGTGTGTGCGTGTGTGTGTATGTGCATGCGTGCTTGCGTGCGTGCGTGTGTGTGTGTGTGTGTGTGTGTGTGTGTGTATGTGTGATAAACTATCTCTGTAAACACATTCAATGCATATGCATATGTATGACATGTATCCACACACAGGTGTATTCTAGGTGTACAGTTTACAGTGTGATCACCATCTCATCACAAAGTGTGTTATTTCTGCAATACAAGGGTGGGAGACCACTAGGAGTGTGTAAAGACGGTATAGCTGGCTGGACTAATTTCTCTTCAATGCTGTTGTGTAATTGAACCATTATGGTAACTGTGTACATACTTATGGAAGTTTAATTGGAATCATTTAGTATCTTCTTATGTATGTATACATGTATGTTAGTATTATATTATTATACGTATGTACATATGTGTTACAGGAAAATGCACATACACGTGTGCTGTTTGTGTGTATGTGGTTAAACATGGGTTGTGAGTTAATAAACTTTGATTTAGCTAAAAGAGATGATTGTAACCATATCAACCATGAAGGTCTACGTCAGATACAAACTAGCCACGTGAAAGCTCACTAACTCACAATCCACACCATTACTGGAACTATAGCGTGGGCCTTTAATTACCATATCATGCGTGCGTGTGTTTATGCCTTTATGTACAATTGTACATACATGTATGTATGTTATCCATTCAGGTATGTGTGCTTGTGTTCATAGGTAGCAAATAGGCTGTTGAGTATGTAGTGATAATAATTATGGCCATGTTTGTTTACAATGAACAACCTATTGTTTATCAATTCCCTACTACAGGAAGCCATATAACAGATCATGAGAGTAGATTGTACCCTTCATTGAAGTTGTACCTGATGTTGTAGTGGAGGTGATGGTGGTGGAAGCTGTTCAGCAGAAGATAATGGAGGTGGTGTTGGGGTAACATTCAGTAATGAGTTCTGTACAATGTGACACACGTACATACGTAGTACACAGATAGTATAGTCTGACATGGACCAGACTCTATTTGCCATTTTTTTAAGAATAGTAATTATTGTTTTGCCTCAGTGAAAAGAAATGGTCAATCACTACTCACCTACACCAGACAAACCAAATGTGGTGTAAAATTACCACTACAGTAAATGTAGTTTTTTTCCACATTCTTTTCAACTTAATTTTACTTAAACACAATGCTTACACAATAATGTATTCAGTGATTGATATCTGTTCCTATTGGAAATCATAGTAATAATTCTTTAATTATTATTATGTCCTACAATTATAATGAAGATTTATATTGTATGTATACATACCATGCACTATACCTTATTTAGTGGTTAAGACATAGGCACAAGGGCATTATGACATATAAAATACCGAGTCCCGAGGGCGAGTGTATTTTATATGTCATAATGCCCTTGTGTCCATGTCTTAACCATTATAGCATCCGTTGCTAATGCTTTATACTGTTGCTAGCGCTTTATACATTATAAAATTGTTGTATAATAGTACTGTTTCTATGGTAACGGATGCTATTATTTTATATCGCACCCATACTTAGTATAATATTGCATACTATTATAAAATTATTATAAGTGTTATAGTATAATTTTTACCTAATATTAATATTATTCCACTCTATAATAGTGATAATAATCCATCTATATAGATCTAGGTATATTCATAGATCTGTGATAATTAGGTGCATCTGAAGTTCAATTATAATAATTATTGTTACGTACGTATATAATATATAGATATATAAATATAGCATGAATGCACAATGATTGGCCAAGGTATTATACATGCAATACATAATGCTTGCCAAGTACAAAATCTCAAACCATATGAAAAGAGGGTTGTTTGGCTAGCCTGGTAACATCTTGCATGTGGATAATTAAGTTGCATGATATTTATTTTGATAATTAAGTTTAATGGAATCCTCTAACCATATTGTTATTATTATTTATTACGGCTGGAAATTTTGTTACACCGAACATTACCAGAGCTAACCAGCTTATACTGCTATACATCTTTGTCATGTGGTATATAGTAGTCAGCTGCTGATCGCAAAACATATAATTTGGTGTATATATTATACTTAATACACAATAATAATTATTATTACTATAATAATACTGTTTATATAGCATTATCAAAATTTGCAATTTGAGTTATACACAGATTCAACAGATACTGACATGATAAATATTATAATAATACATCCCCTACGGTAAAATAATGTACTACTGCAAGTTGTTATAGATGCAATGACAATTTTAATAAACATACACAATAAAATAATGTTGAACAGTCAAGTAGTTCAAATGTCACTCCAAGATGGGTTGCTCCCGACTTCCTTCTCCAGGACATCGGCCACATTCGGTCCTTTGGATTCTTTCATTATTTTCAACAGAAACCCCCATGTTGGAGGGAATAGAATCCTAGACCTGCCATCCCTTCAGTATCGTAGAGCCAGTATTCCACCAAGGGACTGGTCTGATCTCAAAGATTGAGCTTCATCCACTGGTACCCCCAAACTGACAGCCAAAGAGTGCCAAACTGGAACCTAATCCAATACACCATGGAGGCCAATGTCTGATGGTATTTTCCCTAGTAGGCAGATAAAAGAATATACGTATGTATATGCATGGTGATTCAGAATGAAGACTTATATTATATAATATACGTATGCATGGTGATTCAGAATGAAGACTTATATTATGCATTGCAAAAATATGGTCACTTACCATAGACCTCGGGAGGGGGTGGGGAGTGAGGACTATCCATTTCAGAGGTCTCGACGACCTGTCACTGTTTGGTAGGGGTACTGTAACATAAAATTATAGTAATTTAATGATATGTTAACGTAAATAATCCAAAAGTATATGTAGTATGGTAGCAGTGGGTGACTGTATATAAGTATAATTACTGTATTGAAAGGGTACGTGTATGTCAAATGCACCACTGTGACAATATATTTAACATTGCATCACTTACAAGATTAATACAATAATTATGATTGAAAATGAACAGCTATGAATCAAAGTGTAGAGTGTGCACTACATGTCCCCCTAGTGTAGACATTAGAAATTACATATGCCTAAACATGTTCCTGTCAATCCACCATATACAGTGAATTCTTGTTAATCCACCACCACTTCATCCACTAAATGTTTTAATCCACCATAATTTCCCAGTACCAATATACTGTACAAGGGCCAATGAAGTTAATCTGCCAAACTCATTATTCCACCATATTCTTTGAAAATGAATTGCGGCAGATTGATGAGTATTCACTGTATAGACAGGCACACTCTTCTTGTATTAACACGCAGAGTCAAATGAGTATGCATTTGTGGAACCATGACTACAAGGCTTGCAATTGCCTTAGCTAATTTCAATAAAAAATAATGCAAAAACTGTGTCTGTCTGTGTATGCCTCGTCATGATTTCATTCATATAAATGTTCTTTACCCAATAATCATCTATCCATTGGTGCTATGTGTCTTACACTGTTGCCTTTCGGCCAAGGATCTCACACAATATCAAACTCATATCACACACAACAGTAATAACTATTCTAATGGGATACAGATTAGATTTCATACCTTTCTGGTGTTTCTCATTAGGGCAGGATCCAACATCAGAATCTGTTGGAATAAAATTGAATATAGTAATTCCATTTCAAAATATTCCCACAGACACATTCATACATAAAAATAACAACAAAGTGTGAAATTAGTCCAATAACTATATGTAACAATACGTATATGTATTTTATCATAAAAACTGCTTAACTTGAAGACGGTATGCCACAAAGCACAACTTATACGTCCCTTATGAGTACAGTGTTTTACAGAGTAAAAAAACCCGAGCTCATACCACATTGGTATAGATTACAAGTTGATTGATTTGATTTCAGGCTGAATCACGTCATACAAAATGTCAATGGTTACAGTGACTTTTAAAGCTGCCCCGACAGACTCAATTCCAGTTAACATTACTGAGTGGAATGATTGTCTCATCTTTCTACTGACAGTTACTGATAGGTCGACTTAGACTAGAGTAGAGTACTGAGAGTACCTGTGATTACACGTTTTGAATACTACTCCGATACTCAGAAACGCTAGCTAATTCCTCTATTATATCTACCAGCGACAGACAAACAAGCACCTGTCCCTCCAGATCTGCTGGTTCCTCCTTCAGAGGTCACTGGGACAACGTCTTTATCCCCGCCACGCTTTCCTACTTTCCTTGGACTGTAAGAATGAAATGGAAAACTCTTGCTCCAAGAACCACGTGTTGGAAACCACGTCCTCGGATCATAGTTTCAAGTTTTAAATTTGAAGTCGGTGTTGAACTCAGGCCTTCCTCAATAGCTCACGTATTCGAGCCTTGTTATAGAAAGAAAGAGCCGTCCAAATTATGGTCAGCGTTGCGTTTTATCTTGATCTACTTCATCGCATGCATTTATTGTTTCTTTTGGTATTTCAACCATAGCCGGCCCACAAGAGCCTAATGATGAAGAAGAATCTGAAGATGAAGTAAAAGCGTCCATTCCGCACTGAGTCAGAATACGAACGAGGAGCAGAATAAGGAAATGTCACTATTCCCCCTCCCTTACAATGTCTCTCGATCAATGTGAGCATGTGTAGTGTAGCTCAAGGGTGAAATGGTATGCTACTTGGACTTGGTAGTCTAGTGTCCTTCTGTCATTGAACTATTGAAACAAGTTCATGTCAACCATGTCTCTGTAGGCAGGGCATTCACTATTTTACTTAATTCACAGCCGTCCATACCTCAATGCTAACTATGTCTAAAGATGCCTAGCTGTCTTACTTCACCTTATGCCCTCGGTATTTCTCGTTAAATAAAGTAGCAACAGAGTGCTAAGGATCCAGGGTGGGTGCTTATTATTAACACTGCCCAATCCGGGTACATGTATTGGGGGATTGGAATCAATTGTAATAAATGGACATGGTGTCATATTCCACTTGGACTTGGTAGTCTAGTGTCCTTCTGTCATTGAACTATTGAAACAAGTTCATGTCAACCTTGTCTCCATAGGCAGGGCATTCACCTCTTCACTTACCTCACAACCGTTCATAGCTCAATGCTAACTACGTCTAAAGATGCCAAGCTGTATTTCTCGTTGGATAAAGGGGCAACAGAGTGCTAAGGAGCTAGGGTGAACGCTTATTATTAACACTGCCCAATCCAGGTACATGTATTGGGGGGTTGGAATCAATTGTAATATATGGACATGGTGTCATATTCAAATGATTACATTATTGACCGCACCAACTTTGCTGGATGTTATCAATGATGACTTGGAATTCTGCAAGTTTGGCGGCCATTTTGTAGTGACACGCCCCCTGACTTGATGATGACGTTGTGCAAAGTGTGCACGTTCTATGACATATTCGTTTGCATATGGCAATCGTTTGTATATTACAATTGATTCGGGGGATTTATGCGCCTTTGTTCATTACAGTCTGAAATACAGCAGGGTGGTGTACCCTGTTCCAGCCATACCCTGGAAAGCACTAGTATGTGCTGGTCATATTTTTACGTTTTTCCAGCAATTGGAATTGTTGTGTTAATTAACATGGCTAGCTAGTGACTGTAGTGGTGACCATACTCTAACCCATGCTACGTACATAATATTACCCATTAAAGCAGGTATGATCTAAGAAAGAGACTTGGAAATTAATTTGTGTCTTAGATGTGGTTTTACTTCAGCATAGTAAGAACTTCTCCATTGTTGTTAAGATGTGTTTGGCCATACATTGAAAGGCACACTAAATCTGTACTTCTTATCAGAGATACTTACTATTAGTACTGGTTGACATAGTGTACATGAGCTAAGACTGAGACTGAGTGAGGTGTACTCACTAACCAGGAGTATGCAGCTAACTAGGTACTTACTAAGCAAGTTGCATTGTATTATTTTTTATTGCCTTTGTTAAGTGTATTCATTGCCTCCACATGCAGGTACAATGGAAAGAGAAGGCACTGGAGAAGAACAAAACAGAACCTGTAGTGTAGTACGGCCATTATTTGGAACAATGTACTTGTTCGTGTGTGTCAATGAATCCTGCCCACTGTGGCACGACTGTTTCAAATAATTATGACATTTACAAATGTGGGCACATGTACGTATGTATAATGAGTGATCTAGTATAGTGGAGGCATATATATATCAGTGCGATTGCCTCCAAGTATGACAGTGCACAATATGCATAATAATTATTATATATTATACAGTGCATAAAATTTAATATATAATATTATTATTTTCTATAGCTATATATATATTATAAGACCATTATGATTAAAGGCCACAGTATAAATATATAATATTATATATATATATATATACACATGCATGATTGATAAAATTAATCTGAACAATGATATAATTATAATAATATTATGTACTCAACATATACAATAAATGCAAACAAAAAATTGTACACATGCATATGCATGTGTTGTAACATGCAGGAGAGTTGATCATGCATGACAAGAATAAATGTCATTTCTTCTGATCTTCACTCCATGTTGGATTTTTGATGGCTTTATTTTCCAAATCTTTTGCAACTTTCGTTCCAAAGGTAGCTTCTACTTGTTGTAGTAGGAACCTCCATGTTGAGGGGTAGGACTTTCCAGAGAGACCGTCCCTCCAGTATTTTAGGGCTAGTAGACCACCGAGAGGTTTTGTATCATAAATCTGCACATGGTCAACAGGAACTCCCAGGTTAACAGCCAGAGAGTACCAAAGTGGTCTCAACAGCAGAACATTATTGAGACCGACATCTGATGGAGTCAGACCTGTGATGATGGAAACAGAAATGTAATATTATTGCTGTATGCTCTGACCAACAGACACTGACTGTATCTCACTAGTACTCACTGTAGAACTCCAGACTCTGAGGGTGTTGAGAGGAGGACGTATCCCCTGCAGAGGTACTGGGTGGCTGTGGTATGTCGCCAGTTGACATGGGCACTGCAAAAATTCAAATGTAAATGTGAAATGACACTGTGATAATGTCCATAATATAATACATGCAAGTATATACAATCCTTCATACTTGAACAAATGGGCAGATAGATGAACAGACATAATGTACACATGTATTATGTGTGACATACATACGTACATATGTGGTTCTACACAGAATATAGCTCTCATCTGTAAACTACAGCTTACTCCTCCTCACCTGATACCTGTCCTCTACACTAGTGATGCTAGCCCATGTTCATTGTGGATGCACAGTACTACATGTTCCAATTACACCAGTACATGTTCCCATAGTGTATAGAATTTGCTACATAAACACCTCACTAGTGTATCCTGTGTTGGTTCTATGTCCTTCTTAGTCTAGTGTATAGTGTGTCCACTACAAGTTGTGTATGTGGACTGCCAGCTATGTACGCGTTTCCCTGGTTTGTGTGTCAGTTACATATTGACCTATACTGTATAGTAGAGGACACACTACATGTTCCTCTAGTGTGAAATCCGTGCATGTCCTCTCACATAATAATATGATGTCCACAACACACAATTCCCTTAAATTGTAGACATAGATTCTCACTTTGAAATGCATTGGTTTCCCGCTCTGGAGACGCAGACTCTAAATAAAGTTGAAAGGAACAGATTATTCATAGTAATAGTTTTATGCATCTGAGGAACAGGGATTGGCTGTGGATCCCCCATGGATGTGAATCATTCTCTGATAAACCTAAAAATCTCCAATAAAACCTACCTTTTCTATTGAGACCTGCCGACTCTTGTGTTCCCACACCAGGAGATACTGGAACTAATGAGCAGTAGAATGATAGTTATTAACATGTCAATAATCTAATGTGTAAATACTCTATAATATATATATATATATATATATATATTTCTTTTCTGGGTGCCACTGAAGTAGCCTATGGCTAACAGTTCCAAGGTTAAATAAGATTACCTGATACCTGATACCTATATCAGATACACTGTGACACATGTACATAATACAAATACTAATGGTATTCAAGATAATTGGAGTTGAGACTAATAGGCCATCCATTGGTAGTTTGGGATCTGTACTATGTCATCTCCCTATAACATCATTATCCACTACATCTCCCTAGATTAGATGTGCAATGCTACACAGTAATGCTGTGTACAGTACATACTGCGAAACTCCGAAGATTGTGGAGTGTGAGGGTCATCCAGTCCCGAGGTAGGGGTTGACATAGTCCCAGCATTGTTTGGCGTGGATACTGTAAAAAATAAAAATTGAGTGCTAGAGGAGATTCATTATTGTTAATAACACGATGTACTTCCATGCCCAATAGGTGCCTTGTAAGACAGACCTTATGATTGAATAACCTCCTCAGTTTGAAATTAATGATAAGAGATCAGAAATACCTATAAGTACAACATACATAAGATTAAGCGTTACCTTTTTCTGATACTGTTTCCTGTACTTCAACTGAAAAGCACAAATCCCCCAAACTTGTTCCAGAAACGTCAAGGTACACTGCTGCTGGTACTGTTACACACCCTTGGGCACAACTCTGGATAATCTTAACAAAGAATGAGGGAGGATAGAGACCCTTCGTGACAGCAAACTCCATTTTCTCTTCCGTATTATGTAAATGATAGGCAACAGCCATTTTGTTGATCTACATGAGAGAATGCAATGAAAATGTAATATCCAAGCCTGTCAAGTAACAAACCACAACACACAAAGACACTCACTGCTGCCTGGTTTAGACCAGCTTCCCACCCATTACCACTGCGTTTTCTCAGTTTGCCAGTAATTCTTTCTTCGGTGACTTCAAATACTGGACAGGTTTCATCGTCACCACAGTAGGTCCACGACTCCCAATATTTAGAGAGAACCTAGCAGAGGCATTCACTCTGAAATAGGTACCTACAACATTGTCAATACACAACACATCAATGGACTCCACCTACCTTTAGCCAAAACTGTATACAGTAAACAACAGCAACCTTTAGATGGAGCTTGTTCCCATCTAATTTCTTCCATGGAGTGGCCCAATAGCAAGATGGGATCTCCTCCTTCATGGCTTGTCCTAGTAGACTGCAGTGTCCCAATAGCTCCACAGTACCAAATGTGTCATGTAGTAATGTACACTCGGGCTCCATGGCTGTGAATGTGTACATCTGTTCACCTTCTGGAAGAACATGTGGGGAGATGACAAAGGAGGCATCTTCTTCAAGGTGACCATGCTCTCCAGCTATCCAATGAGGAATGTGGAGCTTCAGGGATTTGGTGACTTTGGAGTGGTCAAACCAGACATAGACCACTGGACTGGCTAGCCTGTAACCACTTGGAAGAGCAAAGGGACCATCAAGGATGATGCCATATCTCACCTCCAGTGAGTCACTGCTAATGGCACTAGCTGGCACCTCCATACGAAATATTCTGTTGTCGACGTCACTGTGTTCAGGTGTGGCTGGCTCCAGCAGGAATTCCCCTCCATTCTGTGTAATGTGGAGGGTCTGAATACCAAATGGAATCCAGCACTGCTCCAGTAAATGAGATTCGTGTTCTTGAGTGGAGAAGGAATAGAATATACATACAGAATTGGTGTATACAGCAGAATACTCAATGATACTCACATCCACATATTCATACAATACATTTGAATGCATACTCACCATGATCTGGTCCAGCATCTCTTCTAGGAGGATCTGAACTACCACCAGAACTGGGAGTTGGGTCCTACACAAGATGAAGGACAAAGTACTATGTGCTAAGGATAAACAGAAAAGTACAATAATTTCTGTCTGAATATCACCTTAGTTCTACACAATGTCATTACAGGTTTCCAGTATATTACACAACATTTTTGAAAAATAAACACTCATTCAGATACTGTAAGATTGACACCTAAGTACATACCAAGAGCTTTGGGTGTCCTACTGTGCTCACAGTCGGGCTTAAATGAGAAGGTTGGTACTTTTGCTTCAGTATCTCTGTTGATGTCAATACATCTGGCTCAAATTCTGATTGTTGTGGCAGTTCATGGATACTAGATGCCATGGAAGCATATCCTGAAGTCAGTGTAGATCCAGAAATAATTGGATGAGTGGACCTTTCCTTCTGGTAACGAGGTTCCGAGGTATGCGTCGACTGTACTCGTCTAGAATGTGGTATCAGTTCAAGTGGCAGCCTACTCATAGGTTGACTTTGAACTCTTCGACTCGAACCCTGAACAATATACAAGTACAAATCAATATTCAGCTAATCCACCACATATTTTGAAAATGAACTGCGGTGATAAACGAGAATTCACTGCACAGATATTCTGATCAGCTATTTACAGACAATTTTTCACCACTCATCACCACAGCATCCTCAGGGTCAAAAGACACATATTAGCACCAATATTGATAAGTTACATACTCCTCTGGAAGTGCTATAGATTTAGTAATGACAAACAATAGAATTTTCTTGCTAGCTTTCACACCTCAAATGAAACACTTTAGCATGAATAGCAGTTCTATATGCGCCCTTCTGAAGGTGCTGCAGACCTCATAGTAAGAAGTAATTGAATCGGATGTACATAATATGGGTGAACCATATCTCAATATAATAATATAATAAATTATTATGTTCAAATCGAAGTAACTAATAATGTGTTCAAACACAAAATAGGTTCAAACTAATTACGCCAGTGTGTCATTACCGTTATTCTGGATTCAAAAGGTACTGCAGACATCCTCATCAGCTCATTTCTCCATACTTTGGAGGAAAACACTTCATCACATTTTTCTCTTGACAGCCTTCCACTCCAGTAATAATCAATTAGTGCTACATATAATGGAGAAATAAAGCAGGAAATTCTCACCCTTGAGTAATAAGTACTGCCAATGGATACTACAGTCAAAAATTCACTTGTTGCTTGTTAGGGAATCCTTGTTATTATAGGAACGTTCACTCCTGAGGAGACCACTCTCCACAAAAAGAACCATACATTAAAGTGTTCACTCATTGACAACTACTAATTTGATACCAGTATAAACATTGCCATTTAGTTTTGTACCCATGCAGTACATCCCAATTTGAGTCTTAATATTATGTGTGTATACCTGCATTTTTGTGCCTTTGGAGTAAGTGAACAATGTCACAATATCAAGGTACACAAAGTATTTATACAGTACATTACTATAGTTACTTAGTAAACTAGTTCCCCATTTTGAGACAAATGTATTCCTCACACTTCTAAATTGAACATTACATCAAAGCATCAACCACACACGTACTTCCTGTTTTTTCTCCAAGCTCAGGACTGACCCCAACAGCAATCAAACGGTTAGTAATGTCAATATGAGCAGGATTATCAGTCCTCACAACTTTCCATCTCACATCTTTCATTTCTTCTGGTAGTACTTTTGAACACAGCTCACTCACATCTAGGAAGAGTATAGTATGTGTAATAAGAACATAATATAATAATTGGAATAATATTATGTTCATTACAAATGCGCATATCCTGATTGCTGACAACATCAAAGAGACCAGTAGAGGTACATATCCCTAAACTCCCTGGATATCTAGCTATACCAAAAGGTCAGCAAGTGGCGAACCAGGATACATGCTATTCAAAACCATATATCTTTATCTTTCGCGGGGTTACTCTTCCACGGTTTTCGATGATCAGCAGCTATCCATGACAGTTTTATTCTACAAAAATTTAGACCAGATGGGCAGCAGGTCTAGGGTTTGTCAGAAAATTACGTCACACATTTTCAAAAATGGCGGCAATTCGCTAAGGCACTTCGTCAAGCATAGCTTGACCCATTTGTACATGGAACTGAGGAGAATATCAGGATATCGCTCCATGCTGTTGCAGGATAAGTGAACAGATACAAGAGATCGTCCGTGGCCGCTAAACAAGTACAATTAAGGTGCTCTCCAATGTAAGGTGTCCACACCATGTGATGAAAATGACATCCACAGATGCAGCTCTCCACTTTGTACTTATTCCTCTTCTGTCTTCTATCACACCATAGATCAAACTTCAAGCTACTAACTAATCTGTGTCTACAAATATCCTAAGTGCCCCAGGTGCCCATTTTGCAGGGTCTATACAGCAAGCCAGAGTAAGGCCCAATAACCACGAAAATAAAAGCGCAAAAAATGCAAAAACACACAATCCACGAAATTTTAAGGATATACGATATATCAACTTCAGGAAGGAAACAGGAATGGATCCTTTCTATATAGGTGAAATAACATTATACTTCTATCCCAGTGAGTGGTGACATGAAATGGTAAGGCTTCATGTCAACATCCTGCTGATGATATAACAGGAAATCACCCCAATGGTATTATCCATGTAACTTTCCATTAATATGTACATTTTAATACTCCCTTCCAGTGTGAAAAGGTAGTCTTAAGATTGCACAAATTATTAATTGGGCAATTATTGGCCTCAGAAGTGTAAGTGGCTGCTGGTTATGCCAAGTTAAATATTTGTGGTGATTAGTCCATTGATCAATTGATAATCAATTTGAAATTACAGTTCCAGTTGATTACAGTTGATTCTTGACACTACAGACCTGTAGTATACAACACATACATTACACTGTAACACTCACTTTGAAACTTGACAATCAATTTGTCTTCAATCATAGTTCCAGCTACTAGTGAATACCTACCCTCAAGAAGCAGTACACCCAACACACTGGAGACAACCTTCATTGCAGCAGTGCCAGTAGAGACATCTGCTGCGGTATTTCTTTTCCCTCCGAACACTTGATGAATGGCCTTTGATCCAGCTAAAGGTGACCACATCATGAAGTGATAAACACTAAACAAACATGTTTACACAGTGAACATCTCACCTCTCACAAATTTGGCTTCCTTCTTCATGCCATGTTCCTCAAACACTTTTGCTGTTTCCAGTGATATCTCCAGTGGTTGAGGACATTGGTGTACAAAGATGTTCACAAACATCCCCCATGTATCTTTCATCTCTTTTCCAACAAATAACTTATTTGCCAGTAGATTCTCTTCCAGCAGTTTAGTTACAACTAGATTATATATAGGGAAGTGAGTAACATGATAATAATTGCACATGTATTTTGTGAAAAATGCAGTTATAGCTGGAAGTTCCCAAGTGTACACACACACACACACACACACACACACACACACACACACACACACACACACACACACACACACACACACACCACTACATCCCTCACAGAGGTACTTTATAGTTATTAAGTGGGATGTTCACATATAAAATTACAATAGTATAATCATATCCCACACAGTCAATGGCTTGCCATGCTAATAACTGGTAAGCAGCCTATAAAATACTAAGCCTTTGATCCACCCACACAACATATCACATATACTTATCCTGTACATTGCCGAGATTATGGATATTTACAATAAAATTGTACCACCTTTTAATAACATCACTTCTTCCTTCCCAGTAAAGCCACTCTTCACAACACACCACATATTATACATACTGTATTATCATGTACATTGGCTGTAGTACACAAAGATGTTGGTATACATATACACATACACACATATCAAAGCTCTGTGACTCTGCAAGTATTTTAGTGGTTATTAACACAATTACTCTATTGTCAACGAGGGCAAGGTTGGTGTCAACAATTGAGATAAAGAGTGTGTACCCACTACAGCCCTTCCAGAGGTACATCATATTTACTATGTGGTGTGTTTACATACTATAATGTTTACTAACCACCCACACAGTTGCATTGTTATGGTGGATCCAATAACTTGCCGTGTTATAGCCCAGGTAGTAGTGAGCCTTTGATCCACCCACACAACAGATCACATATACATATCCTGTACATTGACTAGATTATGGATATTTACAATAAAATTGTCCCACCTTTCAATAACATCACTTCTTCCTCCCCAGTGAAGCCACTCTTCTGCAAGATGTCAACAATTCTTGTCATCACTGAGGGTTCTTTTGTATAAGAAATGGCACAAATGTGATTCAAAGCAGTCAACCATGAGTATCCATCCCATTTCTTATGTATTACTCCAACTACTTCTTTGGACATCAATCCTTCCTGACTGATATCACCAAGTGCTATGTAGAAAAGGAGGACGGAAGTAGTAATAACAACAACCAAAATAAGAAGAATAACAAGGGGAACAGGAAATAGGAGTAATATTGCAATACATGCTACATGTTCCCCTTGTGTACAGGGTTGGCATGTGCAGTGTGTGCATGTCTGTTCAACATTAATTAGGGAAATACACCACATTTGTCATTGAATAATTTATCAAGAAATGATGGATATGCACACAGTGTCACATGCATGTACGCACGCACAGACATACATATACACAGATGTACATTAGTGTACAGTATATGTACAGTACATACAGATGGACTGTACACATATATGTCATTATACATAAGTATGTACACACATGTCAGAGATCTGTAAATCTGGAAGGATTGTAGTGGATATTGATACAATTGTTATACTGTTCATGAAGGCGAGGTCAGTGTTAACAATTGAGATAAAGTGTCTGTTATTATGTGGGATGTTTACACTTAAAATAATTATACCATTAATTTTTGTAAGTCAACCACCCACACAGTTGTATTGTTATGGCTGGTGCAATGACGTGCTATGGTATTATTCAAAAATAGGTACAATATGTCCACATGGGAAGTATTAAACTGTCCATCTCCCCTCACAACACACCACATATTATACATACTGTATTGTCATGTACATTAGCCGGAGTAAACAAAGATGTTAGTATACATGTGTACATACACACGTCAGAATTCTGTGACTATGGGAATATTGTAGTGGATGTAGACTCAATTGCTGTATTGCTAATGAGGGCAAGGTTGGTGTCAACAATTAAGATAAAGAGTGTGTACCCACTACAGCCCTTCCAGAGGTACTTCATATTTACTATGTGGTGTGTTTACTATAATGTTTACTAAACACCCACACAGTTGTATTGCAGCTATGGTTGATGCAATACATTGCCATGTTATTAGTTGAAGAGAGGTACAATATGTCAGCCCAGGAAGTACTAAGCCTTTGATCCACCCACACAACATATCACATATACTTATCCTGTACATTGCCGAGATTATGGATATTTACAATAAAATTGTACCACCTTTTAATAACATCACTTCTTCCTTCCCAGTAAAGCCACTCTTCTGCAAGATGTCTGCAATTCTTGTCATCACTGAGGGTTCTTTTGTACATGAAATTGTACAAATGGAATTCGATGCAGCCTGCAATGAGAATCCCTCCCAACACTTTGGTACTTGTTGAATTTCTTCTTTGGACATCAATCCTTCCTGACTGATATCACCAAGTACTATGTAGAAGAAGGGGACGTAAGTAGTAATAATAATAATAACAATGACAACGAGAAGAATAACAAGGAGAACAAGAAGTAGAAATAATACTGCAATACATGTTACATGTTCCCCTTGTGTGTAGGGTTGGCATGTGCAGTGTGTGCATGTCTGTTCACCATTATTAGGGAAATACACCACATTCATCATTGAATAATTTATCAAGAAATGATGGATATGCACACAGTGTTACATGCATGTACGCATGTACAGACATACATACACACAGATGTACGTACAGTGTACAGGATATGTACAGTACGTACAGATGTACTGTACACATATATGTCATTATATACATAAGTATGTACACACATGTCAGAGATCTGTAAATCTGGAAGGATTGTAGTGGATATTGATACAATTGTTATACTGTTCATGAAGGCGAGGTCAGTGTTAACAATTGAGATAAAGTGTCTGTTATTATGTGGGATGTTTACACTTAAAATAATTATACCATTAATTTTTGTAAGTCAACCACCCACACAGTTGTATTGTTATGGCTGGTGCAATGACGTGCTATGGTATTATTCAAAAATAGGTACAATATGTCCACATGGGAAGTATTAAATTGTCCATCTCCCCACACAACACACCACATATTATACATACTGTATTGTCATGTACATTAGCCAGAGTAAACAAAGATGTTGGTATACATGTGTACATACACACGTCAGAATTCTGTGACTATGGAAATATTGTAGTGGATATAGACACAATTGCTGTATTGCTAATGAGGGCAAGGTTGGTGTCAACAATTAAGATAAAGAGTTTGTACCCACTACAGCCCTTCCAGAGGTACATCATATTTATACTATATGGTGTGTTTACATACTATAATGTTTACTAAACACCCACACAGTTGCATTGCTATGGTTGATGCAATACCTTGCCGTGTTATAGTTGAAGAGAGGTACAATATGTCAGCCCAGGAAGTACTAAGCCTTTGATCCACCCACACAACAGATCACATATACATATCCTGTACATTGGCTAGATTATGGATATTTACAATAAAATTGTACCACCTTTTAATAACATCACTTTTTCCTTCCCAGTAAAGCCACTCTTCTGCAAGATGTCAGCAACTCTTGTCATCACTGAGGGTTCCTTTGTGCATGAAATGGCACAAATGTGATCCAAAGCAGTCAACCATGGGCATCTCTTCCATTTCTTCTGTATTTCTCCGATTTCTTCTTTGGACATCAATCCTTCCTGACTGATATCACCAAGTGCTATGTAGAAGAAGGGGATGTAAGTAGTAATAACAACAACCAAAATAAGAAGAATAACAAGGAGAACAAGAAGTAGAAATAATACTGCAATACATGCTACATGTTCTCCTTGTGTACAGGGTTGGCATGTGCAGTGTGTACATGTCTGTTCATTATTAATTAGGGAAATATACCACATTTGTCATTGAATAATTCACCAAGAAATGATGATATATGCACACAGTGTCACATGCATGTATGCACGCACAGACATACATATACACAGATGTACATATAGTGTACAGTATATGTACAGTAGACACAATTGCTGTATTTCTAATGAGGGCAAGGTTGGTGTCAACAATTAAGATAAAGAGTTTGTACCCACTACAGCCCTTCCAGAGGTACATCATATTTACTATATGGTGTGTTTACATACTATAATG
Source organism: Chondrilla cf. caribensis (assembly GCA_964020155.1). Lineage (NCBI taxonomy): Eukaryota > Metazoa > Porifera > Demospongiae > Chondrillida > Chondrillidae > Chondrilla > Chondrilla cf. caribensis. The sequence continues at coordinate 3,832,633 of OZ026553.1, forward strand.
TTTACTAAACACCCACACAGTTGTATTGCAGCTATGGTTGATGCAATACATTGCCATGTTATTAGTTGAAGAGAGGTACAATATGTCAGCCCAGGAAGTACTAAGCCTTTGATCCACCCACACAACATATCACATATACTTATCCTGTACATTGCCTAGATTATGGATGTTCACAATAAAATTGTACCACCTTTTAATAACATCACTTCTTCCTTCCCAGTAAAGCCACTCTTCTGCAAGATGTCTGCAATTCTTGTCATCACTGAGGGTTCCTTTGTACATGAAATTGTACAAATGGAATTCGATGCAGCCTGCAATGAGAATCTCTCCCAACACTTTGGTACTTGTTGAATTTCTTCTTTGGACATCAATCCTTCCTGACTGATATCACCAAGTACTATGTAGAAGAAGGGGACGTAAGTAGTAATAATAATATAACAATGACAACGAGAAGAATAACAAGGAGAACAAGAAGTAGAAATAATTCTGCAATACATGCTACATGTTCCCCTTGTGTGTAGGGTTGGCATGTGCAGTGTGTGCATGTCTGTTCACCATTATTAGGGAAATACACCGCATTCATCATTGAATAATTTATCAAGAAATTTATTAATGATGGATATGCACATAGTGTCACATGCATGTACGCATGTACAGACATAAATACACACAGATGTACGTACAGTGTACAGGATATGTACAGTACGTACAGATGTACTGTACACATATATGTCATTATTATACATAAGTATGTACACACATGTCAGAGATCTGTAAATCTGGAAGGATTGTAGTGGATATTGATACAATTGTTATACTGTTCATGAAGGCGAGGTCAGTGTTAACAATTGAGATAAAGTGTCTGTTATTATGTGGGATGTTTATGTTATGTTTAGGAACAACGCCATCTGCATATAGCCACCCTCATGTTTAAGGTCATTAACAAACTGGGTCCTGACTACTTGGCTCCTCTGTGTACTCCAGCATCCAAGGTTCACAAACATGACACTTGGGCGGCAGCGAGTGGGGTTCTTCATCTCCCCAGAGCAGTTACGAACTTTGGTAGGAAGGCTTTTTCATTCTGTGGACCTAAAATTTGGAATTCTTCACCATCTGAAACCAGACAGTTACAAAATTTGCATGCTTTTATTATTTCTGCACGGTCGCTTATTTTGTCTCGTTAGTCATGCAATCATTCAAAGTGTATTATTTCATTTATTTATCCTACTTTGCAATTCATGCATGTCTCCCATTACTTATTTATTAATTATAAATATTCATTTATTTTATATTATTATATAATCTGTATGTCATGTGTTTACTGGGCACCTTAATAGTAGCCCTCTGGGCTAGTGGTTTGCCCCAGTCTGAATAAGAATTTCAAATTCAAATTCAAATTACACTTAAAATAATTATATCATTAATTTTTGTAAGTCAGCCACCCACACAGTTGTATTGTTATGGCTGGTGCACTGATGTGCTATGATATTATTCAAAAATAGGTACAATGTGTCCGCATGGGAAATATTAAATTGTCCATCTCCCCACACAACACACCACACATTATACATACTGTATTGTCATGTACATTAGCCGGAGTAAACAAAGATGTTGGTATACATGTGTACATACACACGTCAGAATTCTGTGACTATGGAAATATTGTAGTGGATATAGACACAATTGCTGTATTGCTTATGAGGGCAAGGTTGGTGTCAACAATTAAGATAAAGAGTTTGTACTATATGGTGTGTTTACATACTATAATGTTTACTAACCACCCACACAGTTGCATTGCTATGGTTGATGCAATACCTTGCTGTGTTATTAGTGGAAGAGAGGTACAATATGTCAGCCCAGGGAGTACTAAGCCTTTGATCCACCCACACAACATATCACATATACATATCCTGTACATTGCCTAGATTATGGATATTTAAAATAAAATTGTACCACCTTTTAATAACATCACTTCTTCCTTCCCAGTAAACAGTGACACACACGCACGTACGCACGCACGCACGCACACATGCACGCACGCACATACACACACACACATGCACACATATGTATATATATGTACATACATACGTATACATGTTGTCATGCATACATGCATACATGTGTGTGCACACACATGCCATAGCTCTGTACCTCTGTGGATATACACTATTGCTATATTGTTAATGAGGGCTAGGTTGGTGTTAACAATTAGGATAAAGTGTGTGTGCCCACTACAGCCCTTCCAGAGGTACTTTACAGCTATTACGTAGGTTATATGTTTACACATGAAATAATACATGATGTCCACAAGAAGTAATTAGGCTAGGTTCTGCCCTCACAACACACCACATATAGATTATTATCATGTCCATTGGCTAGATTATGGAGGCAATACATGCACACACGCACGCATGCACGGACACACACACACATACATACACATGCACATATACTACATATACGTACATGACATCATAAGAATGTTTAAAGTACACTTATGTGTATATTACGTGCATATCTTATAGCTATAAAATACCCCTGGAAGGCCTGAAGCAGAAACATGAGTTCTCCCCTCATTTTACCACCACTAACCAATACAATGTGTTAGCATGTTCCTTATCCACATGCCCTATTTCTACCTTCAAGAGAGAGAGGATAATTGATTCCATTAAGTGGATACGCTGTTGTGATAACAAGTACTAGGCATAATGTATACAAAAACAACTGATTGTTGTTTCAAATTTAAAGAGCTCTGTAGTTACTCACAATCTAGTCATGGCCCATCATGGTGCTACTTGGCACAAAAGACAGTTATTGGTTGAGATGTGAACTAATTGCTAAGTTGGTAGAAATGTCCTCGTGCTTTCTACCGCATGGTTAGGCAATAGTGCATGGGGATGGTCTAGCTGGCTGGACTACACACAGACATGCACACATGCATGTGCCCATACACATAACCCTACCTGTCAACATTTTACTGTCTTCATTAAAACCATGTCTTCTTGTAATTCCCACTGTTTTTGTTACAGTATCAGCTTCCTTACCACACTGGATGAACACCAGTCTAATCATTAGATTTCCCTTTATTCTCTTCATCTCATGTACATCTTCGCTGGTTATCAGCCCATTCTCATACAGTTCAGTCAACACTACACAACAGGTACAAACAACATCTCATGTACTTGATCACTGGTAGAAGCTGAACAATCCACCTTATAACATGCCATCCCCAAGTTTGTGTGTAGTGTTACAGAATTTTGTCATAACAGAAAGCAATGTCTACTGTTGTAGTGAATATGGTACATATCAATGAGTTCACGGAGTACTGTACATATTACATGAGGATAGTCTCATCAACCAGATCCACTAAGGTCTCCTTATTCATCCACCATCGTGTTGGGTGACACAGTATTAGTCAGGACAATAGACGAGATGTAGCACAGTATTATTTGTGGTATATCCACTATAATAGCTGTCTATGTGCTTACCTGATAGGTAACTTAAGGATAACTTTGTCAGCACAGAAGAATACCCTTCCAGTGTCTTGATGGCTACTTTGTGTTGTTCTTCTGATTTCATCAGTAGAGCAAAAGTCAGGTTTGAAGCCTGTGTATCAGGAATAGACCAAGAATATTTCTTTTTAATTTCTTCACATTCCTCTTCAGTCACAACTCCTTCCTTAAGATGAAGTATTCTCATCACTGTACAATGTAAGGGGAAGAGTACATGTTCAGGGAACTACAAGTCAGACAACACTCAAATATCAACAAGTTACTTCATCATCGCCTATTACTGTACAAATAATTACACTACAATACAGTAAGGATAAGATTAATGTAGAACGGAGCAGCATTTTGATGGCACACTTCACAGAATGGACTAGCTAGCTATTCGTCCGTGAACTCTAAACGCTACATATAATTTCATCTCAGTCGAGGACATCACTTTACAGAACATTAGTTTCATCGTTCATTTTTCGACTGGAAGATATTCGATATAATTACCTTCCGTGAGGTTGGGATCAGGATATATAGAAGTACAACAACACGGGTTTCCAGTAGCCATTTTCTAGGGATAGCGAACAAATTGGGAAATCCCCCTTCTGTCCAGTGCCTACTGCATACAGTCGATCATCTATTGCTCTAGACCAGTCCTAGCCTACCAGCGTGAATGTGCTTGTTCTGTGTTTGGTGCATTTGATGTGGATGAGATGTTCATGTACAAGCACCACTGTAGGGGTTATAAACCAGTACATCAACCACTCAGTGGAATTGGAGAAAGTTATGCTAACGAGGAGTGACGGTGATGATCAAAAGGACGCTGACTTTCAGTTTAAATTTTAAGATTGCGAACCGGAATTGAAAACAATAAATGGGAAACCTGTAGTACAGGTGACTCTCTGAATCCCGAGAGAATGGGTAGACACGGGTAGAACCAGACTGCGAGTGCCGTCTACGGCTACCACGAGAAGAAGAAGGATACCGGTGAGTCGGAGAGTGTAGCCAGCGATAACTTTACTAAAACTGCCTTCCTCCATAGCTCCGGGTAGACTCCCTAGCTTTTCAACGTTCATACTCCTGCGTTGACAGTTCGTGTTACCTACACTACATAGGCTATCGCTATACCACTGAAATAGTGGCTTGTTTAATGAGTAAAATATAGACGTCTTCTCGTGTAGTGAGGCAGTGTCAACAGTAGGATAGAACGGATTGACGTGGAATCAGTTCCTTCTGAGTTGACCCGAATCTGGGTTCTTGGTTACAAACAATGACATTTTTCGCAGACAATTGCTAGGACTGCTGAATGTAGTGTACTTTCTACTGTCCTCGGCTGTCATGTCATGATATGATGTAACCTTACCTTCTGTTAACATTCTAATGCAGCCACATCTGGATATGGGACAAAGCATGCAAGATTGAGCAAAGACTTCCTGAGGGTGAGAGCCTGTGTTTCTTCATTGAACTAGTTGTGTCCTTAGCAACACTCATCATACTATCAGTGTATTTGTGTGTGTGTGTGTGTGTGTGTGTGTGTGTGTGTGTGTGTGTGTGTGTGTGTGTGTGTGTTTCCATTCACATGTATCATGCTGTTGGTGTGTAACAAAGTGTTGAAAATCCAGAGAACCCTCTTCTTTGTCCTCACCATCCTCTCCATCTCACTGTACAGAACTTTGATTGTTGTTGTCTCACACTACAACCATGTAGAGATCCTTTTGTAACATAAGTGTAACATGTACTGTACATATGTGTGGTGTGTGTTCAGTGTATGAATGTAATATTGGCTTAATATTTATTTTGTCGTGCTTCATCAAAAACATCGAAGTACATACCAGTGTACAGTTGTATGCACATTCATATTATGTTTACATTGTTGTCATATCTTGTTTGGATTTGTTCAGGTCTGCTGTACTTACTAAGCAACACACAATGCACTAATTTCAGTATTCCTGTTATGTATATATATTTCAGGTGTCCTCAGAAGAGACGTTCCACCTTATAGTACAGATAATCTTATCCCCAAAGTGTCCTCAGTAGAGAGGTTCCATTATATAGGACATCTCATCTTATTTTCAAGGTGTCCTCAGTAGAGAGGTTCCACTGTATAGGACATTTCATCTTAGTCTCAAGGTGTCCTCAGTAGAGAGGTTTTACTGTATAGAACAGGTGTCCTCAGTAGAGAGGTTCCACTGTATAGAACAGGTGTCCTCAGTAGAGAGGTTTCTCAATGTAAACCAGTCTAGAATTCTTGGAATTCAACTAGTGGCTCTGATTGACAGGTGGTTGTTGTCATTATTTCCTGTGTTTGTGTACACGACTCACTCATGTAGCTCTTCCATTAATTCTCTCCTTATCATTCTCTCCGATCTCACTTCACAGAACTTTGATTCCTGTTGAATCACTCTATAATCATGTGGAGATCCAGTTATAATGTGAGTCCACGCACAGAACTATTTTATTTAAAGCTATTTAACACTTTAGCACAGAAGTATTATTTGAAGCTATTTATAACAATCCTACATGTCATACATACTCACATGCATAGGTGTACATGCAATGTTTCACAGCCATGTACTGTGGATGGATATGTAATTGTTCAGTATTTTTGTAATTGTGTATTTGTAAACACTGTGTACACACACACACACACACACACACACACACACACACACACACACACACACACACACCACACCACACTGCTCACACACACACTCACACACTCGGGTATACGGTACGAGTGTGGGTATCTACTGTTTGTGTATACATCTGTGTGCTTGTGTGTGCATTACACACATTTAATACGTATGCATACGTATGTATATAGGTGTACAGTTTCATTGATTGAGGTTAGGTTGAGGCACTAGTCTCACAGTGCCAGACCATGTACATATAGGGCAACTGTATTCGTATTCCTTCATTCCCACTACATAGTGAGTACAGTGGAATCTCTGTAATCCAACATCCTTTACTATCCAACTGCATTCTGAGACGTGCATAGCCATCATTATAGACTACATTGGAATCTTGCTAACCTCTTCAATCCAACGTGTTAAGTTTTGCCTAAATTGTGTTGGATTATCAAGGTTCTGCTGTATATGTATGTACCTGCATTCTGTACTGTGCTAGTTGTTACATACGTATCTGTAGTATAGTGTTGTTGTCAGGACATGTATGTACATATCTATACAGTACAGTGTTGGGGTAAGTAGAGATAGGGGAACTTCTGGAGAGAACTGTTCCAAAGTTAGTGCTATTTCTTTGCCTTTTCATTGCGATAAGTGATATGATTTAATTTCACCAATTCTACTCTTTCCACCATTTCTGCCGTATCAGCCGTTTCCCCTGCCTGTACAGTGTGATGTGCAATACTTGTCCACCTGTACCTACACACATGTACAGTCCTTTCAACTCACCAGTGTACCACACCTGACTGTGGTGTGTCGTTGCTTACAGAACTGTAGACTTTGGAAGGTAACAGTGCTGAACTCCAAGATCACGAGGAAAGAGTGTATTCTACTCTCTCACACAATGCTGTCCAGATAATGAACCAGGTGTGTATGTAACAGTGTGATTGGCGTTGATGTATAGCAATTATACGTTGTGCATACAGTATGTGAACATTGAATACCAAGGGGTGTAGCAGTACGGTATGTGTTGGTCAGGAAGTCAATAGGACATTTTAGCTGGCTTAGCCTACTCCATCCCAGTCATACACCTCACTGCAGTGTTCAACCATACAAAAGTTGACATTAACTATAGTTAAACACAAGAATATTAACAGAATGTGAATTGTGTCCATTGTATGATCCAATCAGTACCCGTTATACAGAAGTAGTATACGGATAATGATAATTTAAGCTCCTCTACTATTGCTTTTTTTCTCAAATGTCATTTTTCATGGTTTTGAAATTATTGGTATGGTCTACCAATCATAAGGGTTTAATTACACAGCAGTTTTGAAGGGAAATTAGCCCAACTAGCTAGACGGTCTCTACACACTGCAACTGCTTTTTCTCAAATGTCATTTTTTATCGTTTTGAAATTATTGGTACCGTCTACCAAACCTTGCCCTACACCTGTGAATACTGTGTGTTGTGTGTACTGGACCATATTATGTACATTTACTCAGAGGGGTTGGACATGGTTAGTTTGTGTCTGAATTCATGGGACAGCTCCCACTTCCACTAGTACTGTCCTTGCAATTACCACTTTCACTGCTGTTTCCTCTCTCCCATTCTTCACAGTCTGTGATGTTGTGTGTAAGTAGTTGATAGGTCAGTTGGGTTCATTGGAAGTGTGATCACCATCTCATCACAAAGTGTGTTATTTCTACAATACAAGGGACCACAGGGTGGGAGACCACTAGGAGTGTGTAGAGATGGTCTAGCTAGCTGGACTGATTTCCCTTCAATGCTGTCGTGTAATTAAGCCATTATTGTAACTATGTACGTATGTGTGTTAGCCTATAATATATGTACGTATGTACATACGTATGTGCTACAGGAAAATGCACATGCATATTATGTATGTGTGTGCCGTTTGTGTGTATATGTTTAAACATACATGGATTGTGAGTTAATAAACTTTCATTTAGCTAAAAGAGATGATTGTACCCATATCAACCATGAAGGTCACCCACCTTGAAACCCACAATCCATACCATTACTGGAACTATAGAATCGGCCTTCGATTACCATATCACGTGTGTGTTCATGCCTTTATGTACAATCGTACATACATGTATGTATGTTATCCATTCAGGTATGTATGCTTGTGTTCATAGGTAGCAAATTGGCTGTTGAGTATGTAGTGATAATTATGGCCATGTTTGTTTACAATAATTATTAACAATTTATTGTTTATCAATTCCCTACTACAGGAAGCCGTATAACAGATCATGAGAGTAGATTGTACCCTTCAATGAAGCTGCACCTGATGTTGTAGTGGAGATGTTGGTGGAAGCTGTTCAGCAGAAGATGATGGAGGTGGTGTTGGGATTATATTCAGTAATGAGTTCTGTACAACGCACCACACATACATACATGTACGTAGTACACAGATGGTATAGTCTGGCATGGACCAGACTCTATTGGCCATTTTATTTTTTAAGAATAATATTATGGTATGTATTGTTTTGCCTCAGTGAAAGGAAATGGTCAATCAATAATCACTCTGTATATAGTGATAATAATCGATCTACGTATATAGATCTAGATGTACGTACGTATTCATAGATCTGTGATAATTAGGTGTGCCTGAAGTTATATATTATAATAATTATTGTTACGTACGTATGTATATAAATATAGCATGATTGCACAATGATTGGTCAAGGTATTATACAATACATAATGTATGCCAAGTATTTAATCT
>OZ026553.1:3846508-3861508 GCA_964020155.1 Chondrilla cf. caribensis
ATCGCTAAGAGCCATTTTCGCTTACACATACACATATATATTGCATAGCAAAAATATGGTCACTTACCATAGACCTCAGGAGGGGGTGGGGAGTGAGGACAATCCATTTCAGAGATCAACGACCTGTCACTGTTTGGTAGGGGTACTGTAACATAAAATTATATTTAATGATAAGTTAACGTGAATAATTAAAAAGTACAATATGTAGTATGGTAGCAGTGGGTGACTATATATTATTGTAAGTACAATTACTGTATTGAAAGGGTACGTGTATGTCAAATATACCACTGTGACAATATATTTAACATTGCATTACTTACTGGATTAATACAATAAATATGATTGAAAATGAACAGCTATCAATCAAAGAAAGATATTTAGTTTCATTTAGAAAGCTTAAGCTATATCTTGATCATGGCTACAGTTGCCAATGAACTATAAAATCCATCAATGTGATTACAGCACAACCTCTCAGGTCTGTTAGGCCTAGAAGTGGGCTATAATGAAGAAAATTAATCCCAAGGTCTCTAGTGTAGTTGTAATGTATGTATATGTTTCCCTGGTGTACACCATCTGCTACATCTACATCTACAGTGCAGAGTGTTGCTACATGTTCCCCTAGTACAGAGTGTGCACTACATGTTCCCCTAGTGTAGAGTGTGCACTACATGTTCCCCTAGTGTAGAGTGTGCACTACATGTTCCCCTAGTGCAGAGTGTTGCTACATGTTCCCCTAGTACAGAGTGTGCACTACATGTTCCCCTAGTGTAGAGTGTGCACTACATGTTCCCCTAGTGTAGAGTGTGCACTACATGTTCCCCTAGTGCAGAGTGTGCACTACATGTTCCCCTAGTGCAGAGTGTGCACTACATGCTCCCCTAGTGTAGACATTTGAAATTACATATGCCTAAACATGTTTCTGTCAATCCACCATATACAGTGAATTCTCATTAATCCACCATTTCATCTACCAACCCTTTTAATCTGCCACAATTTTCCAGTACAAATATACGTAGTGTACAAGTGCCAATGAATATCCAATTAATCTGCCAAACTCATTAATCTGCCACATACTGATATGGCGGATTAATGAGTATTCACTGTATACACGGGAACAGCTTTCTTGTGTTAACATGCAGAGTCAAATGAGTATGTATTGTGGAACCATGACTACAAGGCTTGCAATGTTTTCTGCGATTAAGTTTGTTAATTTCAATAAAAAAATAATGCAAAAACTGTGTCTGTCTGTGAATGTCTTGTCATGATTTCATTCATATAAATGTTCATTAAACCAGTTATCATCTATCCATTGGTGTAATGGGTCTACATTGTTGCTTTCCGGCCAAGTATCTCGTACAATATCAGACTCGTATCACACGCAACGTTAAATGTAATAACTATTCTAATAGGATACAGATTAGATTTCATACCTTTCTGGTGTTTCCCTTTAGGGTGGGATCCAACATCTAAATCTATTAGTACAAAATTGAATCTAGTAATTCCATTTCTAAACACTCCCACAGACACAGTCATACATAAAAATAACATCAAAAGTGTGAAATTAGTCCAATAACTATATGTAACAATACGTACATGTATGTCATCATAAAAACTGCCTAATTTGAATAAGGCATGCCTCCAACCACAAGTTATGCGTCCCTTATAAGTACAGTGTATTACAGAGGACATATCACGTTGGTATAGATTACACATTGATTGATTTGATTTTCAGCCATATTATACAAAATGTCTACAGTGACTTTTAAAGCCGCCCCAACAGATTCAATTCCAGTTAACATTACTGAGTGGAATGACTGTCTCATCTGTCTAATGACAGTTACTGATAGGTCGACTTAGACTAGAGTACCTGTAATTACACGTTTTGAATATTACTCTGATACTCAGAAACGCTAATTCCTCTATTACTATGTATATCTAATTCCTCTATCATATCTAGCTACCAGCGACAGACAAACAAGCACCTGTCCCTCCAGATCTGCCGGTTCCTCCTTCAGAGGTCGCTGGGACAACGTCTTTATCCCCGCCACGCTTTCCTACTTTCCTTGGACTGTAACAATGAAAGGGAAAACTCTTGCTCCAAGAACCACGTGTTGTAAACAACGTCCTCGGATCATAGTTTCAAGTTTTAAATTTGAACTCGGTGTTGAACTCAGACCTTCCTCAATAATTCACGTATTCGAGCCTTCTTGTATTATAGACAAATTATGGTCAGTGTTGCGTTTTATACCGACTGGATCCACTTCATCGTATAAATGTATTGTTTCTTTTGATATTTCAACTATAGCCGGCCCACAAGAGGTTAATGATAAAGAAGAAACTGAAGATGAAGTAAAAGCGTCAATTCCGCACTGGGTCAGAATACGAACGAGGAGCAGAATGAGGAAATGCCACTATCCCCCCTCCCTTACAATGTTTCTCGACCAATTAATGTGAGCATGTGTAGTGTAGCTCAAGGGTGAAATGGTATGCCACTTGGACTTGGTAGTCTAGTGTCCTTCTGACATTGAACTATTGAAACAAGTTCATGTCAACCTTGTCTCCATAGGCAGGGCATTCACTATTTTACTTAATTCACAACCGTTCATAGCTCAATACTAACTACATCTAAAGATGCCTATTCCGAACTGTCTTACTTCACCTTATGCCCTTAGTATTTCTCATTGGATCAAATAGCAACAGAGTGCTAAGGAACCAGGGTGGGCACTTATTATTAACAATGTCCAATCCGGGTACATGTGTTGGGGGATTGAAATCAACCGTAATAAATGTACATGGTATCATGTTCAAATGATTACATCATTGACCACACCAACTTTGCCTGACGTCATCAACAATGACTTGGGATTCTGCAAGTTCGGGGGCCATTTTGTAGCAACACGTCCCGACTCAATGATGACATTGTGCAAAGTGTGTGCGGTCTATGACATATTCGTTTGCATATGACAATCGTTTGTATAGTGCAATTGATTTGAGGGATAGGGGTATACAGTCTGAGATACAGAAGGGTGGTGTAACCTGTTCCAGCCATGCCCTGGAAAGCACTAGTATGTGCTGGTCATATTTTTACGTTTTTCCAGCAATTGGAATTGTTCTGTTAATTAACATGGCTAGCTAGTGGACTGTGATGGTGACCATACTCTAACCCATGCTACGTACAGAGTATTACCCATTAGAGCAGGTATCATCTAAGAGACTTGGAATTTCGATTTGTGTCTTAGATGTGGTTTTACTTCAGCATAGTAGAAACTTCTCCATTGTTGTTAAGATGTGTTTGTCCATACCTTGAAAGGCACCATGACACTAAACCTGTACTTCTTATCAGAGATACTTACTATTAGTACTTGTTGACATCGTACATGAGCTGAGACTGAGTGAGGTGTACTCACTAACCAGGAGTATGCAGCTACTAGGTAATTACTTAGCAAGTTGCATTGTATTAATTTTTATTGCCTTTACTGCAGCTGAGTGCTGAGTGTATTCATTGCCTTCACACACAGGTACAATGCAAAGAGAAGGCACTGGAGAAGAACATAACTGAACCTGTAGTGTAGTGTGGCCATTACTTGGAACATTGTACTTGTTTATGTATGTCAATGAATCCTGTCCACTGTGGCAAGACTGTTTTAAATAATCATGACATTTACAAATGTGGACACATGTACATATTATGTATATATAGCGAGTGATCTAAAATATATATACATATATATATATATATATATATATATAGGTATATCAGTGCAATTGCCTCCAAGTATGTGCACAATATATATGCACATATATACAGTACATGAAATATACTATATTATGATCTATATTATTATAATAAGACCATTGTAATCAAAGACCACAGTGTAAATCAATAATAATATATACACATGCATGATTGAGAAAACTGATCTATGATAAGCTTTTAAGATTTTGTATATACTCAACATCCATAAAATAATATTATACACATTGTAACATGCAGTAGAGTTGACCATGACAAGAATAATTATGTCATTTCTTCCACTGATCTTTACTCCATGTTGGATTTTTGCTGGCTTTCTTTTCCAAATCTTTTGCAACATTTTCACCAAAGGTAGCTTCTACTTGTTGTAGTAGGAACCTCCATGATGAGGGGTAGGACTTCCCAGAGAGACCGTCCCTCCAGTACTGCAGGGCTAGTAGACCACCAAGTGGATCTGTACGGTAAGCCTGCACTCGGTCAACAGGAACTCCTAGGTTAACGGCCAGAAACTGCCAAAGTGGTTTCAGTAGCAAAACATTATTGAGACCGACATCTGATGGAGTCAGACCTGTGATGATGGAAACAGAAATGTAATATTATTGCTGTATGCTCTGACCAAGAGACACTGACTGTATCTCAATAGTACTCACTGTCGAACTCCAGACTCTGAGGGTGTTGAGAGGGGGACGTATCCCATGTAGAGGTAGTAGGTGGCTGTGGTATGTCACCAGTTGACATGGGCACTGCAAAAATTAAAATGTAAAAGTGAAATGACATTATGGTAATGTCCATAATAAAATCCATGCAAGTATATACAATCCTTCACACTTGAACAAATGGGCAGATAGATGAACAGACATAATGTACACATGTATTATGTGTGACATGTACATACGTACATACGTGGTTCTAAACAGAATATAACTCTCATGTGTAAACTACAGCTTACTCCTCCTCACCTGATACCTGTCCCCTGCACACTAGTGATGCTAGCCCATTTCATTCTTGATGTACAGTACTACATGTTCCACTTACACCAGTACATGTTCCCATAGTGTATAGAATTTGCTACATAAACACCTCACTAGTGTACCCTGTGTTGGTTCTATGTTCTACTTAGTCTAGTGTGTAGTGTGTCCACTACAAGTTCCCTTTGTGTATGTGGACTGCCAGCTATGTACGTGTTCCCCTGGTTTGTGTGTCAGGTACATATTGGCCTACTGTTACAGTAAGGGACACACTACATGTTCCCCTAGGGTGAAGTTCATACATGTCCTCTCACGTAATATTATGATGTCCACAACACACAATCCCCCTAGATTGTAGACATAGACTCTCACTTTGAAATGCATTGGTTTCCTGCTCCTGAGACACAGACTCTAAATAAAGTTGAAAGGAACAGATTAATCATAGTAAAAGTTTTATGTATCTGAGGGCCGGGGATTGGCTGTAGATCCCCCAGGGATGTGAATCATTCCCTGATAAACCTAATAAAGCCTACCTTCTCTATTGACACCTGCTGACTCTTGTGACCCCACACCAGAAGATACTGGAGATAATGAGCAGTAGAACCGTTACGATAGTTATTAACATGTCAGTAATCTAATGTGTACACACTACATCAGATTGATACACTGTGACACATGTACATAAAACACTATGTGAACACAGTTATACACTATATACATAAGTATACATTGAAATACTAGTAGATGCTGGTATGTACTGGCCGTATAGCGGGAAATTTTTGTGGAACAGTATTTTTGCGGATTTCGCAGTTGGCCTAACATCCGTAAAAGTAAAATGCGCGAAATAGGCATAATTGTGTTCTTGTTCTGCACGGTAAGCCAGCATGCACAAAAATTATATCTGGGAATATTCATTTTTGGAGCCATCTACGAAAATTTTGTCCCGAGAAAATTTCCTGCTATATAGTATGACAGCATATACATTCACATACGACCACATATGATAAGTAGAATATTATTAGTATTATCAAACAGGACAAGGACTATTATATACATATAATATGCCTAATGGGGAATACTATAGCCATGGTGATGGTGGCCCCTCTGAAATTCCACAGATAATATGTACAGGTGTCTGTACATATTAACAGGAAGTGCTAAATCAGTATAACAATCACAGTAATATCAGGAAATATTGTGGTACAAAAGATTGCAGCTTGACTCATATGTATTTTGGAAATTTTGCCCTCACACTTTGAGTACTAATCACTCACATACAGTGGAACCTCTCTATTAACCGATTATGCGCCATGATGTCATCGTAGCGCGTGACCATCATGGCCGAATTGAATTCGTCGAGAATTGTGTGATCTGTCTCGCCGCTTTTTAGAAAGACGAAACTTCACATTATAGCCTGAATGCAATCACTGACGAACCCGAATGAAGAAACAGAGTTGCAAGTGGCTTTACGGCAGTGAAGCGTCCGTCTACGAACAAGAGCCAGTGCCGAATTTTCCAGCTGGAAGTTAGGCGCGCTTTGTTAGAGAATAACTCCTTCGCTTTCGATCGAATTCCTTCGTTCGTTTCCTCGAGACGAGTATTCTATTACTAAGTAGTAGTTCGATAATAGAGCTATAGTCAACGAAGATTTCGGGTCAATAGAAGCTTCCTCGGCCGAGATATATGGGATTTTCGGCTCACTATTTGTTTACGAATGACTCCCTCACTTTAATCTGATCGAATTCGTTCGTTCACTTTCTCGAGATGATGATTCTATTACTAAGCAGTAGTTCAGTAATAGAGCTAAAGTCAACGACGGTTTCGAGTCAATAGAAGCTTCCTCGGCCGAGATATATGGGATTTTTTGCTCCCTATTTTTATGACGCCAATTGGCGTCATTGGCCGTTTAGGGTACTGACGCCAATTGGCGTCATTGGCGTATAATCGGTTAAGGACACACTAGGTTCATAATTAAACTCTTCACTCATTATACAGATTTCCTCAATTATGAAGTCACTAATAAACTAGAATACTACTGTAACATCAGGACACACAATAGTGTCCTCTTTAAAGAGGATAGCTGAAGAGTGCCAAACTGGAACCAACGTCCAATTGCTTTTTACCTAGAGAAATACATAGTATGAACGTATGTACATATGTACATAGTATTAGTACAATCATGGACTAAGTACAACCTGCAGTCAACAAATTTACTGGTACACTAACAGCTAAATATAGCTGTCCTCTACTCTATCTAATGGTATCCAAGATAATTGGAGTTGAGACTAATGGGCCATCCATCGGTAGTTTGGGATCAGTACTATGTTAGATGAAGTCTCCCTAACATGCAGTATTGACTGCATCTCCCTAGATTAGGTGTGCAATTCTACACAGTTATGTTGTGTACCATTTATACTGTGAAACTCCCAGGAGTGTGGAGTGTGAGGGTCATCCAGTCCTGAGGTAGGGGGTGACATAGTCCCAGCATTGTTTGATGTGGATACTGTAAAAAACAACAGTTTTTAGGTTGGTGTAGTTTTGAGTTCAAGAGAACTTTATAATTATTAATAAACACAATGTATTTCCATGTCTAATGGGTGCCTTGTGAGGTGGACTTTATGATTGAATGACCTCTTCAGTATATAATTAATGATACAAAATCAGAAGTACAACATACATGACATTAAACATCACCTTTTTCCAATGCTGTTTCCTTTACCTCAACTGAAAAGCACAAATCCCCCAAACTTGTTCCAGAAATGTCAAGATACAATGCTGCTGGCACTGTTACACACCCTGGGGAACAACTCTGGATGATCTTAACAAGGAATGAGGGAGGATAGAGACCCTTCTTCACAGCACGTTCCATATTCTCCTCCGTTTTATATAAATGATAGGAAACAGCCATCTTGTTGATCTACATGTTGAGATTATGTAGTGAAAATGTAATATCCAAACCACAACACGCAAAGACACTCACTGCTGCCTGGTTCAGACTAGCTTCCCACCCATTGCCGCTGTGTTTTCTCAGCTTGGCAATAACTTTCTCTTCAGTGACTTCAAATACTGGACAGGTTTCATCATCACCACAATAGTTCCATGATTCCCAATATTTAGAAAGAACCTAACACAGAGGCATTCACCACAACATCAGCTATGTACAACAAGTCAATACACAACACATCATATGGACTCCACCCACCTCCAGCCAAAATGGTATACAATAAACAATAGCAACTTTCAGATAGTGTTTGTTCTTATCTACTTTCTCCCAGGCACTAGCACAGTAACTAGATGGGATCTCCTCCCCCATGGCTAATCCTATTAGACTGCAGTGTCCTGATAGCTCCACAGTACCAAATGTGTCATGTAGTGATGTACACCAAGGCTCCATGGCTGTGAATGTGTACATCTGTTCACCTTCTGGAAGAACATGTGGGGAGATGACAAAGGAGACAGCTTCTTCAAGGTGACCATGATCTCCAGCTATCCAATGAGGAATGTGGAGCTTCAGGGATTTGGTGACTTTGGAGTGGTCAAACCAGACATAGACCACTGGACTGGCTAGCCTGAAACCACTTGGAAGAGCAAAGGGACCATCAAGGATGATGCCATATCTCACCTCCAGTGAGTCCTTGCTAATGGCAGTAGCTGGCACCTCCATACGAAATGCTCTGTTGTCGACATTACTGTGTTCAGGTGTGGCTGGCTCCAGAAGGAATTCCCCTCCATTCTGTGTAATGTGGAGGGTCTGGATACCAAATGGAATCCAGCACTGGTCCAGCAAATGAGATTCGTGTTCTTCAGTGAAGGATATGAATAGAATATACATAATATAAGACTAATTAGTGTACATATATAACTATATTTATAAATGATAAAGCATCCACATATTCATACAATACATTGGAATGCATACTCACCATGATCGGGTCCAGCATCTCTTCTAGGAGGATCTGAACTACCACCAGAACTAGGGGTTGGGTCCTGCACAAGATGAAGGACAAGATGTTATGTGTAAATAACTATTATTGTAAAAGTGTCAAGTATATTTGTCAATTATAGACTATAGCTAGTAGTTGTCAGATTGGCTCTTATCTTCAGGACTGGTGCACTTTTACAGTAGCATAATTAACTTACTAATGATTTAGGACTTCCTGTCATAAAGGTAGGTTGATCTGTCGAAATAACTGTCTTTACTTTGAATGGCTGTACTGGTGGTGGAAGGACATCATATTCAGGAAATGAGACGGATCCATATCCTGAGCTGTGTGTACTAGATCCATATCCTGAGCTGTGTGTAGTAGATCCATATCCTGAGCTGTGTGTAGTAGATCCATATCCTGAGCTCAGTGTACTAGATCCATATCGTAAGCTCAGCGTACTAGATCCATATCCTGAAGCAAACTACGCAGATAGATATCGTGATTGATCTAATGAGTACTGTTCGAAGTGTACAAAACAAAACAATAACAAATCAAACTATACAATATAGTACTGATACTATTGCTATGCTATTGTTCTACTAATAGTAGAACAATAGCATAACAGTAGTAATAGTGAATGCAGAATGAAAACCATAGATACGTAGTTTGGATGACTGTGTCACTGAATAATTATGTATTTACTTCATTGAATACTACATTGGGCTTTCAAACTGACATCATATCAATACAAATTTGTTCATTCACATATTAGATTGCATTAATGCGAACAAGAACGAGGCATACATATTAAGGCCTATGTATGTTGTGTGTTTGCCCTCATCAATCGGCTATCAGATACCTTAGTCAATCTCTCCAGTTCATCTCTCCATTGCGGAAATGAAAACAATTTATCACATTCTTCTTTTGACAACCTATCCCTCCAGTAATATTCAATTAGCACTACATGTGGTGGAAAAATAGAACAAAGAAAACGATCACTGAGTCAGATAGCATATGACACAAATACTATTATTATAATTGTCAACAGCTTAGAAGAGCCATTACAATTTAGCCGCCATGAAGTTCTGGCCATTTGTCCTCCATGATTAAGTGCATTTTGGGCTTCTAATTTCCTATAGGGGTGGGGACTATGACTAAGGGCAGAAAAGGAGCTGATCCCAACTATTTCTATTGTCATGTTACAACATCAACAACAAAGTGGATGAAGTGATAGTATTATTTCCACCATAAGACATAGTTTGTTTGGCCAAATGTTATTATATCCAGTGAAGAAATGAACTGGAAAATAGATTAATACGTCTCATGTTTTACACATTGCACTGTGAAATTACATGTCCTTTTGCTAATCACTCTATGCTTTGTAGCTATAGCATTGAGTGCCATGTACATACATTGTATCAGCTTATTCAATTTTGCTAGTTGTATTACGGTGAACGTTAGTTGTAAAGTGCTGCTCACTGTTCAGCACCTATTTTGTTCTCGTACTATTGGTACTCTTATTAAGTGCAAATGCAATTGGAAAACTTAGTATCGTTCTCTTTGCCTTCCTTTTCCTCAATGAGTATTTGCTCTCCATTGATAGGAGTCCAGACGACTTTTTAGACGTGATTAGCTCGGACTACACTGGATAGATCGTACTCTTGGGCTTGAGAAACTCCAGAGGCCATTTCCTCACAGCGATATAATATTTGGTACCGTTGTTATTTCCTTGCTGCCACACCTATAAGCGCCGGCGCTTAACAACCAGCGTTTACGGTATAATTTTGTAGAGACAATTGAGCCAACTATTGGATGTAAATCACAATTGCGAAACAGGTCAGTAGGAGTCTGCTTGACTCTTGCACAATTGATTGAGGTGTCAAGAATTGAATGCTACAGATATGTATTTATAATAATATACATAGACATACATACATAGTTGAAACGTACAGTGACACGAGCACCAAGATTACTTGCCTCGCTTTTCAGCCCAGCAACAAGGTAGGATTTAAGCACTGCCACTTGGTTCTATATGTTATATATAGCGTTATACCCAGTACATCCCTACTGTATACACATTCCTGCATGTTGGTGTCTTTGAAGTTAACTATACCAGAAATTAAAAAATTACACAAGTTATGTACATACGTGAATAGAGCTCCAAATTAATGAGTACAACCGTTACAATTAATATGCATTTATACCATTTTAGGTCAAATCGTATTCCCACACTACTGACTCAGAGGTGAAGATTACATTAAAACATTGACCACAAACTCACTTCCTATTTTCTCTCCAAGTTCGTAACTGACACCAACAGCCATCAAACTGCCAGTGATATCCCAATGAATAGGATTACCAGTCCTCACAACATTCCATTGTACATATTTCATTTTCTTTGGTAGTACTCTTGAACACAACTCACTTATATCTAGTAATTGTGCGTGTAAAAAGAACATCGTTAGAATTATGTGTATACTGTATAAGTGCTTATATCCCAGTTAGGGGCAATATCAAAGGTGCTACTGTATATGTCTACATACTTTACGTACAATTTAAGACACCTTATAGTTCAATATAAGGTGGTTCCCACAAGCTCAACAAACCCCATACCTACATATTGGGAGGATTTATCGAATTATATATCAAGCTTCATGCCCAATCTGAATATCACTAGTGACAGCAAACTGATTAGTCACTGAAAGTAATCCGGTGACTATATACCCACTTGATTATTTACAGTGATTAATCAATTTATCAATCCATTACTTTATACTCATATTTGAGAAGAAAGTACAGTCTATTCTCAGCACTATTTTACAGACCTGTAATAAACCGTCAACAATACACTGCATATACTCACTTTGAAACTTGATAATCAATTCGTCTTCAATGGTTACAGCCACCAGTGAATACCTACCCTCATGAAGAAGCAGTACACCCAACACACCAGAGACAACCTTCATTGCAGCAGTGCCAGTACAGACATCCACTGTGGTACTTCTTTTCCTGTCAAACACTTGATGAATGGCTTTTGATCCAGCTACAGGTGACCACATCATGAGGTGACAAACACTAAACAAACATATTTACACAGTGAACATCTCACCTCTCACACATTTAGCTTCCACCATCATACCATGTTCCTCAAACACTTTAGCTGTTTCCAGTGATATCTCCAGTGGTTGAGGACATTGGTGTTTGAAGATGGTCACAAACTTCCTCCATGTATCTTGCATCTCTTTTCCAACAAATAATTTATTTGCCAGTAGATGTTTCTTCAGGAGTTTAGATACAACTAGAGAAGTGAGTAACATGATAATAATTGCACATGTATGTTTGGGAAAAATGTAGTTTTAGCTGGAAGGCCACAAGTACATGTACACACACACACACACACACACACACCATCCATCCATCCATCCATATGCTGCTTCCACTCCAACATGCCCCGCGGGGAGGAGTGATACAGGCCAAGAAATCAATCTGGGGCTGGGGGTCTGCTTTTGCAAAAACGTTTGTGGTTGTGTAGACCTTGTTGGTGAAAGGACTGCCCACAAAAACAACAGGATGACATTTGGGGAGTCGAATGCTTCTGGCGCTTGTGGTTGGTTAGCCCGGCTATGTTCAAGGCTTTAAAGGAACAGTTAGGATGGTCACAAGCGAGTGCAGACTCTGCACTTATTAGCCTCTGTTCTCTCACCCTCTTCCTAGTATCCTTGCTGTTTTTCTCTCTTTCCTCATCATTGGCATTTAGGGATTCCGCACTGTCTTTCACTATGCCACGCCAGGCATTACGGTCCTGTGCCAGGTCACGCCAGTCCTCAGTAAGCCCACACTTCTTCAAATCCCGGGTGACAAGATCGTTCCAACGACACTTCTGTCCGCCAACAGCACGCCTGCCATCAACAGGAGCGCAAACCAGTAGCTGTTTTGGTAAACGCCCATCATCCATCCGAGCTAAGTGGCCCAAGAGACGTAATCTGCGCTGGGTGAGCATAGAAGAAATCCTTTGCTGCTTGGCCAATTTACGCATGGTAGTGTTTCTCTTCCTGTCCCACAAAGACACCCTCAGGATTATCCGCAAACACCGCATCACAAAGCCCTGAAGGCGTTGTACTTGAGATTCAAGAAGAACCACACACTCCAAACCATATAGGAGTGTGGGTATGATGACTGAGTTTAGGATGCGTAGCTTTGTGTGTGTTTTAATCTTGCGTTGGTACCAGAGGATACGGTTCAACGAGGCAAAGGCCTTGGAGGCTTTACAAATTACACACACACACACACACACACACACACACACACACACACACACACACACACACGCACGCACACACAAAGTTACGTACATATACATATCGCAATTCATACATAAGTACATACACACGACACAGCCTTGTAACTCAGGGTGGATTGTAGTGGATATTGGTACTATTGCTGTATTGGTCATGAGAGTGAGGTAGGAGTTAGCAATTTACAAGCTAAAGTGTCTGTACCCACTACATGCACCCCTCACAGAGGTACTTTATAGTTATTATGTGGGATGTTAACATATAAAATTACAATAATTATTATTATAATAACATCCCACACAGTCAATGGCTTACCATGCTAATAACTGGTAAGCAGCCTATAAAATACTTAGCCTTTGATCCACCCACACAATATACGACCTATACATATCCTGTATATTGCCTAGATTATGGATGTTCACAATAAAATTGTACCACCTTTCAATAACATCACTTCTTCCTCCCCAGTAAAGCCACTCTTCACAACACACCACATATTAAACACACTGTATTATCATGAACATTGGCTGGAGTACACAAAAATGTTGGTATACATGTGTATATACACACATGTCAGAGCTCTGTGACTCTGCAAGTATTTTAGTGGTTATTAACACAATTACTGTATTGTCAACGAGAGCAAGGTTGGTGTCAATAATTAAGATAAAGAGGGTGTACCCACTACAGCCCTTCCAGAGATACTTCTATGTGGTGTTTTTACATACTATACAGGGGCGTAGGAACAGGTGGGGCTGGTGGGGTTTTGGCCCCACCACTTTTGGGGTTACCATTAATTGAAAAAAAGCTTGAAGGTTGTCTATTGTTACTGACAGAACATGCTACTGTAACAATCTTATACATTATTTCAATCATCATACAAGATTGAAAGGTTATGGCTGAATTAATTTTGATTACAATTACTCTTGCACAAATCTTCTGCCAAATATTCTCCGCGTTACCGTCATGACAGCCATTTTGTACCAACTGCACAATACCCGTGAAGGCTACGTCGTACATAGATGCATCTATTTTTATTTTTAATTTTTCAATATAATTATTATTAGAGCACTTACATCTGTATTGAAGTACATATAAAATAGCTAGGTAAACATGATTTGAACAATATTGAATGGAGGTATTGAAATGGATAGGCAATAACACCATTGTTATAGATGTATCTTGTCTTCATTTTAGCTCTGGAATGCTTTGGGAATTAATCTATTCTGTATTGGCTAATTGTATGCATGAATGTAGAATGTATTGACGTTTTCATTTGAGTTTTTGTGCAGCACTGCTAAATTGACATGAAATGCACGTGAACTAAGCATAATATGAGTGGATACAGAGTATAGTAGGGATTCATGTCACATTTACATATCCTGTACATTGCCTAGATTATGGATATTACAATAAAATTGTCCCACCTTTCAAGAATGTCACTGGTTCCACCCCAGTAAAGCCACTCTTCTGCAAGATATCTGTAATCCTTGCCATCACTGAGGGTTCTTTTGTACATGAAATAGCACAAAAGTGATTCAAAGCAGTCAACCATGAGGATCCCTCCCAGTTCTTCTGTATTTCTTCAACTTCTTCTTTGGATATCAATCTTTTCTGACTGATATCACCAAGTGCTATGTAGAAAAAGGGGACGTAAGCAGTAATAACAACAACCAAAATAAGAAGAATAACAAGGAGAACAAGAAATAGGAGTAATATTGCAATACATGCTACATGTTCCCCTTGTGTACAGGGTTGGCATGTACAGAGTGTGCATGTCTGTTCACCATTAATTGGAGAAATACACCACATTCGTCATTGAATAATTTATCAAGCAATGATAGATATGCACACAGTGTCACATGCATGTACACACACACACAGACATATACATATACACAGATGTACATACAGTGTCAATGTATGTACAGTACGTATACATATGGACTGTACAAATACATGTCATCATATATAACTTGGGTATTGATACAATTGTTATACTGTTCATGAGGGCGAGGTCAGTGTTAACAATTGAGATGAAGTGTCTGTTATTATGTGGG
>OZ026553.1:3866508-4039008 GCA_964020155.1 Chondrilla cf. caribensis
GTGGACAAGACGACTCGGAGTCCATCGCCAGAATTGTAGCGGAATTCGACGACATGCGCAAGGACCTCGATGACCTAAAACGGAGTGTGAGCGATCTCTCCGCTAAATTGGACGCCTTTCAGCGTCCCATCTCCTCCGCTCCCTCAGAGACAGGTGAAACCCTACGCGCTCAACAGCGGATCCTGGAATCGCATGAGAGAGCCTTACGCAGGAACAATGTCATTGTTGTCGGCGTTGCTGAAGACGACTCCTGCAGCACATACGATGCCATACAAAAACTTTTCTCTGAGAAGCTGAACGCCCCAGGTTTATCCTTCGAGGCGAGAAGACTAGGTAAGAAAAAAGACCAGGGTACACGTTCAATCCTCGTTCGCTTTTCCGACTCCAAGAGCAAGGTGAGCGCCATGAAAAAACGTAGTTTGTTAAAAGGTTCGAAGATATACATGAATGATGACCTAACTCCCTTCCAAAAGCAAAATCAGAAAATCTTACTTGAAAGAATGAGGAAAGCCAGAGGAGAGGGAAAGTCGTCGTACATTGCCAGAGGCAACCTGTTTATCGATGGATCTGTAGTGGCCTCCCTGGACTCCTTGGAAGCCTTCTAGGACACACGCCAAAACGGCCCTGTTAGTAGTTTTAGCACAAGCGCACACTCGATTCAACACGTGATTTCAATATGTCAGTGGAATATAAATGGTCTAACTTGTGACAAATTAGTCGAAATCCAACCTTATCTTCAACAACTTAATGCTGATATCATTATTCTCTCAGAAACATGGCTTAGCCCCAATATATCGTTCACTGTTGATCTCATCGGCTATAAATCACTCAATTTTTGCAGACCCTGTAAACATAAAAAGGCCAGGCGTAACTCTGGGGGCCTGCTGATTTACATCAAAGATTATCTGAGCCAGATGGCCAAATGTATTAAGGTATCTACTGATCGTGTCTGGATTAAACTACAACAAACAACTACTATTATCAAAAATGACATTTATATATGTGCTACATACATCCCCCCACATGCCTCCTCTTCATACTACCTGAATGATCCACCCTGGCCAGACCTACAGAGAGAGTTAAGCCATTTCAATAAATTAGGAGCTGTCATCCTGATAGGAGATTTGAATGCCAGAATCGGGGGCTTTCAGTCTAATCTTACAGGCCACCTTAAGCGAACCTACAAAGATCAGATAGTTAATTCTTATGGCGCGGAATTGATGTCCTTATGTACAGGTTTTGATTTATCTATCTGCAATGGGACTTTCCCACCTGACAATGTAGCTGGTGAGTGTACATGCCATACTGCCAGTGGCTCTAGCTGCATAGACTACGCCATAGTTAATGGATACCTCACTTCAGCAATCAAATCATTCCATGTCAATAACCTTGAAGTTTTTTCAGACCACTGCCCAATCTTACTCACCCTGTCCACTGGCGAAAGTAAGCCTCAATACACCAATCAGTCGCCACATTATCTAGCTAATGAACTCTCAAAAGACCTACTCAAACGACTAGATATAGCCACCTCCAATCACCTAATCCGAAACCCCCCCAAGCTGAAATGGATCGGAGAAAACATCACTAAATTTATTGACACCCTAAAACGATGCCCACCTGAGCTCCCAATTAACCCATCATCAATTTCGGATATAGATGAGACTGTTACATTCTTTACAGAGAAAATCATTCAACACGCCATAGCCTCTGGATTTGCTAAGGTACCGACTTCATCTGAGGCTCTCTCCTCCAAAAAGTCACTCTATCCTAAGCAGTCATGGTTTGATAATGAATGTAAACAAAAAAAGAAAGAAGTTCTATCCAAACTCTCTTCATGGAGAAAAAAACCTATAAACCAAGATCTGCGGAAAGCTTATCACAACACCAAAGCTGCATGGAAGCGACTTATAAAATCCAAAAAATTCATGGCTTCACGAAAATGGAATGCCGAGATTCTAAAGAAAGCTAAATCCAACCCGAAATCATTTTGGAACACTATTAACACTAGTGCTGTATCCAAAGCTGTTGACAACAATATCTCCTGTTCAGAATGGGAGCAATACTTCAGTAAACTATACAGTGCTACATCTGATTCATCACCTCAAGTTGACAGCAGTCCTAGCCAGCATTCAGACTCCAGCTCAACACCCATCATCAGTGATCCACGTACAAATTCTCCCATGAACCAAGAACCTGACATTTCTACTGATGAAATAGAGTTAGCCATATCAAAATTGAAATGTGGTAAAGCACCTGGTACCGATCTCCTTACAAATGAAGTTTTGAAGTCTCTCCCCCCTTCTTGGCTAGATTTGCTGCAAGTAATCTTCAATGCAATCTTACGCTCTGGTGAATATCCCTCTACATGGGCCGAGTCTATTATAAAACCTATTTACAAATCTGGTAACAGGAATGACCCTTCTAACTATAGAGGCATATCCCTCATTAGCTGTTTGGGCAAACTATTTACTGCAATCATACGTGACAGGATGTCAACCTGGGCAGAAAATTCAAACCTACTCCCAGAAGAACAATTTGGGTTTCAAAAAGGTAAAAGGACTGCAGACGCTATATTTGCTCTTCATACTGTCGCTGAAAAGCAATGCTCCTTAAAGAAAAAGCTATACTGCTGTTTTGTTGACTTCAGAAAGGCCTTTGACTCAGTATGTCAGCCCTTACTTTGGTCGAAATTAGAAGCCCTGAATCTTAATCCCCAAATTCTTTCACTATTAAAATCTTATTATTCCAAATCTCGTTCACGTGTAGCAGGCTCTCATGGGCACATGTCAAACTTCTTTACTACCGAAAAAGGTGTGAAACAGGGATGCAACCTAAGTCCCCTATTGTTCTCCCTGTATATTAGCGACTTGCCAAGGCTTCTCAACTCTCTCGAAGTCAACCTTCCATTTTTTCCCTCACCCTGTCTCCTGTTTGCAGATGATGTAGTTTTGTTCACTGACAATCCAAAAAAGCTTCAGGATTTAATCAACTCTCTATGTTTCTACTGTAGGCAACAACATCTTGACATCAACTCCAATAAAACTAAGATTCTTGTATTTGGACAAAAACCTAAACTTATTGCTGATTCCTGGGAAGTTAACTCACAACGACTTGAAATTGTAACCAAGTACAAATATTTAGGTACTTGGTTATGTTGGAAATGTGACTTCAAAGATTGTTTGTCAAAAACCTATGACAGAGCGCACAAACCGTTTTGCCAACTTCAGGCCAAGATAGCTTCTTTGGGGATAACTGATTTTAATGTTTTGCTCTTTCTTTTCAAGGCATTGATCAAACCAATCTTAATGTACAACGCTGAGATCTGGGGGCTTTATGATGCCCATGTTTTAGACAAAATTCAATACAAATATCTCAAATATGTGCTGAGGGTGTCTCATTCTTGTGTAAACTCAGCTGTCCTTGCTGAAACTGGATCAGTCCCACTGTTGTTTGACTGTGAGTCAGCTACACTGAGATATTTCTATCGACTCACCTCACCCAACACCCCCTTCCTCACAAGGAAAGCTCTTGAAATATCTATCGGCTTGAGCTCATCTGGTTATAATTCTTGGATGTCCAGAGTAAAACGAAAATTATTGCATCTTGGCTTTAACATCGACTTTATATTGCCTACTCCTGATGAAGTATTATCTAGGCTGCATGATCAAGTCTCTCAAAAACTAAGAGCTGACATTAACAGTACTCAAGGTTCCACACCATCTGGTGGGAACAAGTTAAGAACATATCGTTTGATCAAATCCAACACACTCGAACCAGAATCATATTTATCGGTGATCTCAAACCCAACAGTTAGACAAGCCTTCACTAAATTACGCATATCAGATCACAAGCTCTCTATTGAAACAGGTCGACACTGTAAGCCGCCCAAGCCTTTAGAAGATCGTACATGCCCACTCTGTAATTCGCAATCTCTGGAGGATGAAATACACTTTTTAATACACTGCTCTGCTTATCGGCAACTGAGATCTACCCTCTTCGAAGTAGCGATGACTTCAAATGGTAACTTCATATTTTTAAGCTCTAAAGACAAGTTCATATTTCTAATGTGTAACACTGACAGAACAATTATTAAACACACAGGCCATTTTATTTATAGGGCAATGCAGCTCAGATTCTCTCTTCTGTCTCCCTCCATCTAGCAAGTGCCACAGTGATTTCTTTTTTTTTTTTTTTGTCAGTCCTAACTCTGTGATATGCATATTGCAATTAATTGATCAATTTCTGCTGAGGTCAAGGGCCGTTTTGGCTACGACCAGTGATGACTATATATATATATATAATTTCATCTCAGTCGAGGACATTACTTTACACAACATTAGTTTCATCGATCATTTTCAACTGGAATATATTTCGATATAATTACCTTCCGTGAGGTTGGGATCAGGACATTTAGAAGTACCGCAACAACACAGGTTCCCAGTAGCCATTTTCAAGGGATAGCGAACAGATTGGGAAATCCCCCTTCTGTCCCGTGCCTACTGCATACAGTCGATCATCTAGTACTCTGGACCAGTCCTAGTCTACCAGCGTGAATGTGCTTGTTCTGTGTTTGGTACATTTGATGTGGATGAGATGTTCATGTACAAACACCACTGTAGGGGTTATAAACCAGTAAGGTAGAACGGGGTATTTCCGGTCACTCTTCGAGTTCAACGATTGCGCTCGAGGAAATCTCTTAAACTAGTAAACGAAAAGCAAGTTAACGAAAGCCACTGACGCTACTACATATATACTCATTCGCAGAGAAGAATAACTCGGATCAGCCGCTCACTTGTATGAGAAAATAAACTTTAGAATGCCACTGTAAAATCCCGGAATTTGCAGTTAACGGGGTATTTCCGGTCAATGGCTGAATATGGGTGAAATTCGGATCTACATTGGCCGTAGAGACGCAGTTATGCATAAGAGACATTTCTTCCTGTTCTGCTTTCTCTTATTCCGAGGTATTTTAAGATACGCGTGTTCGCGTGTTCCCACTTGTTTCAAAACAATAGATCTTTATTACATTAATTTTCGTCGCCGCTTACGCAACGCTTTGTGTAAGGATGTACCTAGAGGTTGTTCTCACCATACCAATCAGGCTAGAATCTACCACGAAAGTGATACGAAGTCTCCTCGAGGATTATACTTTTACTCTGCACAGTTTCATCTCAACGGATGCTCTTCTTTCGATAGTACGAAGGAAAAGTTCGAAGTTTTGTCAAGTAGCCGCGACGGTTTATCACTTACCGCTTTTAAAGGAGGTGGCCGACTGGAACACGAGAAGGATGCAACTGACTTCGCTGTAAGGTATGTTGTAGCTAAGTGTTAACACTACTAGCACAGCGTTGAAGTTTTACTCGAAAGCTTAGTATTTGGAGTAGCGAGCTGACTTCTTACAAGTGACCGGAAATAAACCGTGACCGGAATTACCCCGCGTTACCTTACATCAACCACTCAGTGGAATTTGGATAAATGTAATTTAAGGAAGTTAAATGGAGTTAATGCAAACCCCCGTAGTGGGCTGCCCCGGCACCCACTACCAATTAGTACACGATTAATAATGCTAGCTTCCGGGCCTTGAAGCGCGCGTGTATTCTGGAGTGCTAACCTCGCTGGTTCTTGCTTGCTGCCTTCGGCTATTAAATCGTTTTTTTTTTTTTTTTTTTTTTTTTTTTTTTTTTTTTTTTTTCTTTCTTTTTCTCCGCCTTGTGGCGTGAAAGGGTGGTGTCGGGCTCAATCCCCCAGGTGCCGTTTAGTAGAATAAGGGATTATTTATCCAGGATGCGGGTATTATGCATAGGGCGTGGCACGGAAGTTCGGACACCATCATAATTCGGACACCCGAATTCGATCGAAGTCGAACGCACGGTCCCCATTTTTGGCTCATATGCAGAATATCTAATGTTAACACAGGATAGAAATTTTGAGGCTGTTCCGATGTTATTCCCAGAAGTTACGTTCGAACATGTAAAGTGTCCGAAGTAATATTATTTCGGACGGAAGTCATCAATGACCGGACACCAGTTCTCAAACGCTACACAAGGCCATTTAACCACTTATTATTCCATGCATTTGTAGATACACTTCTGTTTTAAACACAGTAAAAGTTAGAAGTCAGTATCTGAAGAAATGAGCGAGAACGAACACATTAAAGTAAGCGTCCGGAAGTCATCATAATTCGGACATAAATTTTCGTAAAAATGTCACATTAGCAACGCAAAGGACACAACACAACCAGGAGCGATTCTCCTACAGTTTCACATCAGCAAGAAGAAGCAAGAAAACAACCGTAGGAAACACTGGTCTTCAGCACTGTACGTTCCGGAACACAGAACAAAAGACGCGCGCAGAATCAAATCCCAGACAATTGCAATCACGTTCCGGAAATTAATTAATTTAAAATATATAATCCCGCTCGTGACTCCACACAGCTCGAGCTGTCGAGCCATGAGAGACTTTCATATGCTTCTGTTAAGACGGAGACAAGGTTAGGTGGTCTAAAATTTCCTTCATATCCTAAATCGGAGGAAAATTATGATCAAAATGGGTTATAGCAGGTGTCCGAATTATGATGACTTCCGGACGTTTACTTCAATGTGTCCGTTCTCGGTCATTTCTTCAGACACTGACTTCTAACTTTCACTGTGGTTAGAGCAGAAGTGTATCTACAAATGCATGGAATAATAAGTGGTTAAATCGCCTTGTGTAGCGTTTGAGAACTGGTGTCCGGTCATTGATGACTTCCGTCCGAAATAATATTACTTCGGACACTTTACATGTTCGAACGTAACTTCTGGGAATAACTTCGGAACAGCCTCAAAATTTCTATCCTGTGTTAACATTAGGTATTCTGCATATGAGCCAAAAATGGGGACCGTGCGTTCGACTTCGATCAAATTCGGGTGTCCGAACTTCCGTGCCACACCCTACCCAAAACGAGGGTCTAGAGGCAGGGGGCAGCACCGAGGGTGGGGGTGAGCCTGCACCCCCTTAAGTCCAGGAAGGGGTTCTACCACAGATCCCTATTCCCTGATATGGGTAAGTTGAGGTGATACTAGTTATAAACTAGGATTAGTACTGTTAAACTTAGAACGGAGGGGGTTAGAGCATTAAAGTTATGCTAACGAGGAGTGACGGTGATGATCAAAAGGACGCTGACTTTCAGTTTAAATTTTAAGATTGTGAACCGGAATTGAAACAATAAATTGGAAATCTGTAGTAGAGGTTTACGACTCTCTGAATCTCGAGAGAATGGGTAGACACGGGAAGAACCAGACAGCGAGTGCCGTGTACGGCTACCACGAGAAGAAGAAGGATACCGATGAGTCGGAGAGTGTAGCCAGTGATCACCTTACTAAATTTGACGTCCTACATAACTCCTGGTAGACTCCCTAGCTCTTCAACGTTGATGACTCCTGTGTTGACAGTTCGTGTTACCTACACTACATAGGCTAGTGATATACCACTGAAATAGTGTTTTTTTAATGAGTAAATTTGTAGACGTCTTCTCGTATAGCGAGGCAGTGTCAACAGTAGGATAGAACGGATTGACGTGGAATCAGTTCCTTCTGAGTCGACCCGAATCTGGATTCTTGGATACAAACAATGACATTTCAAGTTTTTCGCAGACAATTGCTAGGACTCCTGAATATAGTGTACTTTCTACTGTCCTTGGCTGTCATGTCATGATGTGATGTAACCTTAACTTCTGTTACCATTCTCATGTAGCCACATCTGGATATGGGACAAAGCATGCAAGATTGAGCAAAGACTCTCTGAGGGTGAGAGCCTGTGTTTCTTCATTGAACTAGTTGTGTCCTTAGCAACACTCATCATACTATCAGTGTATTTGTGTGTGTGTGTGTGTGTGTGTGTGTGTGTGTGTGTGTGTGTGTGTGTGTGTGTGTGTGTCCATTCACATGTATCATGATGTTAGTGTGTACTAGTGTGTGTGTTGTACAAAGTGGTGAAACTCCAGAGCACCCTCTTCTTTGTCCTTACCATCCTCTCCATCTCACTGTACAGAACTTTGATTGTTGTTGTCTCACACTACAACCATGTAGAGATCCTGTTGTAACGTAAGTACTTACATGTCCTGTACGTATGTGTGGTGTGTTCAGTGTATGAATGTCATATTGCCATTAATAATTATTTTATAGTGTTTTATAAAATATGAAAGTACATATGTACAAGTGTACAGTTGTATGTACATTCATATTATTATGTTTACATTGTTGTCATATCTTGTTGGATTTGTGAGGGTCTACTGTTCTTACTAAGCAAACACATATCTCAGTATTCCTGTGATGTGTATCTAATTTAGGTGTCCTCAATAGAGACGTTCCACTGTATAGAACATCTTATCTTAGTTCCAAGGCGTCCCTAGTAGAGAGGTTCTACTGTGTAGAACAGCTTATCTTAACCCAAAGGTGTGCTCATTGGAGAGGTACCATTGTATAGAACAGGTAATCTTAGTCCCAAGGTGTCCTCAGTAGAGAGGTTCCTCAATAAAACCTCTTGGAATTCAACTATTGCTTGATACTGTTAGGTGGTTGTTGTAGTTTGTTTCTCTTGTTTGTGTACATGACTCACTCATGTAGCTCTTCCATAAATTCTCTCCAATCTCACTTTACAAAGCTTTGATTCCTGTTGAATCACTCCATAACCACATGGAGATCCAGTTATGATGTGAGTCCATCCACAGAAGTATTTTATTTAAAGCCAATATCAATCCTACATGACACACATACTCACATGCATAGGTGTGCATGCAACATTTCACAGCCATGTACTGTGGGTGGATACATAATTGTCTGGTATTTTTGTATTCATGTGTTTTAAAGCACTAGCACATTGTGTGCTTGTATTCCACACATACAGTGTGTATGCACACACAAGGGTATTCTAAGTGTACAGTTTCATAGAGGGATGTTATGTTTATGGAAGTATTCATTCAGGGAGAGTTTATTACACACACACATGCACACATACACACGAATATATGGTACGGGTGTGGGTAGCTACTGTTTGTGTGTGAAAGACCAAGTGTATACATCTGTGTGCTTGTGTGTGCTTGTACACATTCAATTTGTATGCATGTGTATGTATGACATGTATTTACACACAGGTGTATTCTAGGTGTACAGTTTCATAGTGTAAGGTTAGGATGAGGCACTGGTCTCACAGAGCCAGATCCATGTACATATAGGGCATCTGTATTTGTATTCCATCCTTCCTACTACATAGTGAGTACAGTGGAACCTCCATAATTCGACATCCTTTACTATCCGACTGCATTCTGAAACATGCATAACCATCATTATACACCAACAAGTAATTCGAGTTCAAAAACTCGTGGGGCTGCCGCCCCCCGCACTCGAATTACTTGCGCGTATTTCTTAGGTTCAGAAGAACCTTCGCTGAAGTTATTACGTTCGGCGAAGCTTCAGCGCACGAATTCTAGCCCAAATTCAAATTGTCGGCGTTCGAAATCGGCCATCTTTATTTCGCGCAATATAAATTCTAATATAAATTCATTGTTGCGGTTACGCGTAGGAAAACATATTATATATATATATATATATCTATCTATCGGACGAGCGTTACATACCGGAAGTCGAAATGAAAACAATATAGGGGCTGCCTGCGGCAGCCCCTAAAAACATCTGAAAATTGCTAACCTCTTTAATCTGACATATCAAGTTGTGTTGGATTATCAAGGTTCTGCTAGCTGTACACATATATACATGCATTCTGTACTGTGCTACTTGTCTACATATATCTGTAGTATAGTGTTGTTGTCAGGACATAAATGTACATGTGTATACAGTACAGTGTTGGGTCAAGTAGAGATAGGGGAACTTCTGGAGAGAGCTGTTCTGAAGTTAGTGCTATTTCTTTGCCTTTTTATTGTGATAAGTGACAATCATTTGATTTCACCAGTTCTACCCTTTCCACCATTTCTGCCATATCAGCCATTTCCCCTGCCTGTACAGTGTGATGTGCAATACCTGTCCACCTGTACCTACACACATGTACAGTCCTTTCAACTCACCAAGTGTACCACACCTGACTGTGGTGTGTCGTTGCTTACAAACTGTAGACTTTGGAAGGTATCAGTGGTGAACTCCAAGATCACAAGTAAAGAGTGTATTCTATTCACTCACACAATGCTGTCCAGATAATGAACCAGGTGTGTAAGTAGCAGTGTGATTGGCGTTGGTGTATAGCAATTATATGTTGTGCATACAGTGTGTGAACATTGTTTGTTATGTAGCTGGACTAATTTTCCTCTGGTGATGTCATGTAATTAATCTATTGTGGTACGTACATATGTACCCCGATGTGTGGACGTTTTCAATATACTGCACAAGCACCTACAGTAGTATATTCGCTATGTATTGGGGCACATTTGTGATGTACCCCAGTTTTTGTGACTGACGCTAATTAATCTAACAAGCCTCAGAATATTTACCAAATGAACAATGATTGCTGCAATGTTATTACGTAGGTCTTCTTGCTGCTCTTTGCTGAAATTCTCCCTCAATACCAGCCTGCATAAGTTACGTATATACTTACAGGTATAACTACTACATGTAACCCTCTCATATGTATGTGCTATCCTAAATGTGCATGCACCGTCTGTGTGTGTAGATGCTTGTATGTGCATGTGTCAGTCGGTATGGATTGGGAGGTATTGAGCCTTCATTGCACCAAAAAGTTGTAAAACGAATCAGCCATGAATGTCTTCATCAGTTACAAAACTAGCTATATATGTGCATCCATACCCATTACTGGAACTACATATAACATGGTCCTCTACCGTATGACGTGGTCTTTGTGCCTTTTTGTCCTGTCATACATTGTGTATGTATGTTATGTGTTCATGTATGTGTGCGTGGGTTCAGAAGTAGTAGTTTGGATTTATGTATGAAGTGATAATTATGGTCACATTGTTTACAATAAACAACCTAGTATTTATCAATTCTCTACTACAGGAAGCCATAGCAGATCATGAGAGTAGATTGTACTCTTCATTGAAGCTGTACCTGATGGAGATGTTGGTGGAAGCTAGCTGTTCACTGCTTAACTAGAAAATGTTGAAGACAGTGTTAGGGTATTTACAGTATATTTTACCAGTTCTGTGTAAAGCATAATTGAGTGTACTAACATAATATATTGGTTATGTGTACATGAATAATAATATTATTGTGCATAAACACGTTTTTCGATAATTAATTTTATTGGCCATAAACTGCAATACTTTTTTGCATTTTATATACGTGATGTCAAATGAACACCTGGCACCATGGCAATCTTTGAGTTAATTCAACTAAAGTTTCAAATGAAATTCAGTGTTTTTGATGCATTGCAAAATTACTATCATAGCACCTCTGAATGTATACGTACCTAGGATTATGTACAGCTGTGGCCCATGTTTTATAATAATATTGAGATGAGATCTGCAAGTAATTATATCAGCTTGACATGCCCACTCTGCCATGAGCTACGTCAGAAGATTACTTAGCTTTTATTCTCCCTATTCTCTAGCATACCATAGATACTAGAGAAAAACTATATGTACATCGGAGAAATACTAAATATTGAATATCGATATCATTATCCAGCTTATAACAGTCACATAAACTTAGCTAGTCTTTACTAGTTAATGTACAAATTAATAAATAATATAGATAGATTAATATAACTACTGTATTATGCTACATAATTCCATGGACAGTCACAGTACAATAATAAAAATTACAAATTGATACTGTAAGACAAGTATGTCACGTAAATCAGTACATACGTGTAGTAGTCATTCAGTACTCCATGTTTGGTCACTTTGGACTTCCTTCTCCAGGGCATCAGCCACTCTTGGTCCATAGTCCTTGGACCGTTTCAACTTCTCCAACAGAAACCCCCATGTTGGAGGGAATAGAATCCCAGAGTTGCCATCCCTCCAGTATCGTAAAGCCAGTATTCCACCAAGTGTTTCAGAGTCACAAGACTTAACATAGTCAATTGGTACTCCCAAACTGATGGCCAAAGAGTGCCAAAGTCGCACTGCACTCAGTATACCTTGGAGGCCAACGTCTGATGGCTTTTTACCTAGAGAAACATTACCAATACTGTAATAAATAGCATGTATGTATGTATGTATGTATGTACAGACATAGATTAAGTATAACAGTCAACAAATTTACTGGTGCACTAACAACTAAATAGCATATTTTGATGTCCTTCGATCATTGGTTTTCCACTTATCTAATAATATCCATGATAATTAGAGTTCAGACTATTAGGACATCTATGTAGTGGTAGATAATGATCTGTACTATGTTGGATAAAATTGCCCTAACATTCAGTATTAAGTGTGCAATACTACATAGTTATGCCATGTACGGTACATACCGTGAAACTCTGAGGATTGTGGAGGTTGAGGGTCATCCAGTCTCAAAGGAGGGGATGACATTGTCCCAGGATTGTTTGGTGTGGATACTGCAAAAAATAACAAAAAAACATGTGACTAGCTTTTAGGTTGATGTGGCATTAGGTCCAAGAGGTTTTCATTATCATTAATGAACAGTACAAGAGCACTTGATTATCATTCACAAACACTGTGTACTCCCATGTCCATTGGGTGTCTTGTGATGCAGATTTTATGATTGAATGACCTCCTTAGTTTCAAATTAATGATAAGAGATCAGAAATACCTACGTACAACATACATAACATTAAACGTCACCTTTTTCTGATACTGTTTCCTGTACTTCAACTGAAAAGCACAAATCCCCCAAACTTGTTCCAGAAACATCAAGATACACTGCTGCCGGCACTGTTACACACCCTGGGGCACAACTTTGGATAATCTTAACAAAGAATGAGGGAGGATAGAGACCCTTCTTTACAGCACGTTCCATATTCTCTTCTGTTTTGTATAAATTATAGGAAACGGCCATTTTGTTGATCTGCATGAGATTATGTGATGAAAATGTAATATCTATGCTTGTCAGGCAACAAACCATAACACACAAAGACACTCACTACTGCCTGGTTCAGACTAGCTTCCCACCCATTGCCGCTGTGTTTTCTCAGCTTGCCAGTAACTTTCTCTTCATTAACTTCAAACTGTGGACAGGGTTCATCATCACCACAGTAGTTCCATGATTCCCAATATTTAGAGAGAACCTAACACAGAGGCATTCACCACAACATCAGCTACCTACAACAGATCAATGCATAACACATCACATGGACTCCACCCACCTCCAGCCAAAATGGTATACAGTAAACAACAGCAACCTTCAGATAGTGTTTGTTCTTATCTACTTTTTCCCAGGCACTAGCACAGTAACTAGATGGGATCTCTTCCTTCATGGCTTGTCCTAGTAGACTGCAGTGTCCCGATAGCTCCACTGTACCAAATGTGTCATGTAGTGATGTACACTCGGGATCCATGGCTTTGAATGTGTACATCTGTTCACCTTCTGGAAGAACATGTGGGGAGATGACAAAGGAGACATCTTCTTCAAGATGACCATGATCTCCAGCTATCCAATGAGGAATGTGGAGCTTCAGGGATTTGGAGACTTTGGAGTGGTCAAACCAGACATAGACCATTGGACTGGCTAGCCTGTAACCACTTGGAAGAGCAAAGGGACCATCAAGGATGATGCCATATCTCACCTCCAGTGAGTCACTGCTAATGGCAGTAGCTGGCACCTCCATACGAAAAGCTCTGTTGTCAACATCACTGCGTTCAAGTGTGGCTGGCTCCAGCAGGAATATCCCTCCATTCTGTGTAAAGTTGAGGGTCTGAATACCAAATGGAATCCAGCACTGCTCCAGTAAATGAGATTCGTGATCTTCAGTGGAGGATATGAATAGAATATACAGAATATATGTATATAACTATATTTATAAATGATAAAGCATCCACATATTCATACAATACATTTGAATGCATACTCACCATGATCTGGTCCAGTGTCTCTTCTAGGAGGATCTGAACTGCCACCAGAACTGGGAGTTGGGTTCTACACAAGATGAAGAACTAATGATTACTAATGATTTAGGACTTCCTGTCATAAAAGTAGGTTGATCTGTCGAACTAACTGTCTTTACTTTAAATGGTTGTGGTGGAGAGTCATCATATTCAGGAAATGAGGTGAATCCATATCCTGAGCCGTGTGCAGTAGATCCATATCCTGAGCTCAGTGTACTAGATCCATATCCTGAGCTCAGTGTACTAGATCCATATCTTGAAGCAAACTACGAAGACAGATATCGTGATTGATCTCATGAGTACTGAAGTGTACAAAACAAAACAATAACAAATCAAGCTATACAATATAGTACTGATACTATTGCTATGCTATTGTTCTACTAATAGTAGAACAATAGCATAACAGTAGTGATAGTGAATGCAGAATGAAAACCATAGATACGTGGTTTGGATGACTGTGTCACTGAATGATTATGTATTTACTTCATTGAATACTACATTGGGCTTTCAAACTGACATCATATCAATACGAATTTGTTCATTCACATATTAGATTACATTAATGCGAACAAGAACAAGGCATACATATTAAGGCACATGTATGTTGTGCATGTGTTTGCCCTCATCAATCGGCTATCAGATACCTTAGTCAATATCTTCAGTTCATCTCTCCATTCTTCTTTTGACAACCTATCTCTCCAGTAATATTCAGTTAGCACTACATATGGTGGAAAAATAGAACAAAGAAACCATCATTGAGTCAGATAACATAACACAAATACTGTAACTGTCAACAGGTTAGAAGAGACATTACAATTCAGCCGCCATGAAGTCCCGGCCATTTGTCCTCCATGATTAAGTGCATTTTGGGCTTCTAACTTCCTATAGGGGTGGGGACTATGACTAACGACAGAAAAGTAGCCGATCCCAACTATTTCCATTGTCATGTTACAACATCAACAACAAAGTGGCTGAAGTAATAATATTATTTCCGTCATAAGACATAGTTTGTTTCGGCAAATGCTATTATATCCAGTTAAGAAATGAACTGGAAAATAGATTAATACATCTCATGTTTTACACATTACACTGTGAATTTACATGTCATTTTGCTAATCACACTAGGCTTGTAGCTATAGCATTGGGCGCCATGTACATACTTTGTATCAGTTTATCTAATTTTGCTAGTTGTACTACCATGTACGCTGGTTGTTAAGTGCTGCTTGCTGTTAAGTGCCTATTTGGTCCTCGTACTATTGGTACTTTTATTAAGCGCCAACACAATAGGAAAACTTTGTATCGTTCTCGTTGCCTTCCTTATTCTCAACGAGTAGTTGTTCTCCATTGATTGGAGTCCAGACGACTTTTTAGACGTGATTAGCTCGGACTACACTGGATAGATTGTACTCTTGGGCTTGAGAAACTCCAGAGGCCATTTCCTCACAGCGATATAATATTTGGTACCGTTGTTATTTCCTTGCTGCCACACCTATAAGCGCCGGCGCTTAACAACCAGCATTTATGGTATACTGCATTGTTATGTAGAGACAATTGAGCCAACTATTGGATGTGAATCACAATTGCAAAACAGGTCAGCAGCAGTCTGCTTGACTCTTGCACAATCGATGGAGGTGTCAAGAATTGAATGCTACAGATATGTATTTATAATAATATATATAGATATACATACACAGTTGAAGCGTACAGTGACACGAGCACCGAGATTACTTGCCTCGCTTTTCAGCCCAGCAACAAGGTAGGATATAAGCACTACCACTTGGTTCTATATGTTATATATAGCGTTATACCCAGTACATCCCTACTGTATACACATTCCTGCATGTTGGTGTCTTTGAAGTTAACAATACCAGAAATTATAAATTGCACAAGTTCTGTACATATGTGAATAGAGCTCCAAATTAATGAGTACAACAATTAAATTAAATATGCAATTATACTATTTTAGGTGAAATCGTATTCCCCACACTACTGACTCAGAGGTGAAGATTACATGAAAACATGGACCACAAACTCACTTCCTATTTTCTCTCCAAGTTCGTGACTGACACCAACAGCCATCAAACTGTCAGTGATATCCTGATGAATAGGAATACCAGTCCTCACAACATTCCATTCTACATCTTTCATTTCCTTTGGTAGTACTCTTGAACACAACGCACTTATATCTAGCAATTGTGTGTGTAATAAGAACATCATTAGAATTATAATGTGTACAGTATAAGTGCTTATATCCCAGTTAGGGACAATATCAAAGGTGCTACTATGTGTCTACATACTGTATATACAATTTAAGACACCTTATAGTTCAATATAAGGTGGTTCTCACAAGCTCAACAAACCCCATACCTACAGACTAGTATTGGGAGGATTTATCGAATTATATATCAATCTTCATGTCCAATCTGAATATCACTAGTGACAGCAAACTGATTAGTCACTGACAGTAATCCAGTGACTATATACCCACTTGATTATTTACAGTGATTAATCAATTTATCAATCCATTACTTTATACTCATAATTGAGTGGAAAGTACAGTCCATTCTCAGCACTATTAAAGACCTGTAGTAAACCATCAATAATATACTACATATACTCACTTTGAAACTTGACAATCAATTCATCTTCAGTGGTTCCAGCCACCAGTGAATGCCTACCCTCATGAAGAAGCAGTACACCCAACACACCAGAGACAACCTTCATTGCAGCAGTGTCAGTAGAGACATCCACTGTGGTACTCCTTTTCCCTCCAAACACTTGATGAATGGCCTTTGATCCAGCTAAAAGTGACCACATCATGAGGTGACAAACACTAAACAAACATGTTTACACAGTGGACATCTCACCTCTCACACATTTAGCTTCCTTCATCATGCCATGTTCCTCAAACACTTCAGCTGTTTCCAGTGATATCTCCAGTGGTTGAAGACATTGGTGTACAAAGATGTCCACAAACTTCTCCCATGTACCTTTCATCTCTTTTCCAACAAACAAATTATTTGCCAGTAGATGCTTCCCCAGGAGTTTAGATACAACTAGATTACAGGGAAGTGAGTAACATGATAATGTACATGTATATTTGGGAAAAATGCAGTTATAGTTGGAAGGTCACAAGTGCATGTACATATACAGTTGCTAAATGTACATAAGTATATACACACATCACAGCTTTTGTAGCTCAGGGTAGATTGTAGTGGATATTGATACACTTGCTGTATTGGTCATGAGGGCGAGGTAGGAGTTAACAATAATTTACAAGCCAAAGTGTCTGTACCCACTACACCCTTCACAGAGGTACTTTATAGTTATTATGGGGGATGTTAACATATAAAATTACAATAGTATAATAACATCCCACACAGTCAATGGTTTGCCATGCTAATAACTGGTAAGCAACCTATAAAATACTTAGCCGTTGATCAACCCACACAACATATCACATATACATATCCTGTATATTGCCTAGATTATTGATGCTCACAATAAAATTGTCCCACCTTTCAATAACATCACTGCTTCCGCCCCAGTGAAGCCACTCTTCTGCAAGATGCCTGCAATTCTTGTCATCTCTGAAGGTTCTTTTGTATATGAAATGGCACAAATGTGATTTAAAGCAGTCCAGCTCTCCCAGTTCTTCTGTATTTCTCCAACTTCTTCTTTTGACATCAATCCTTCCTGACTGATATCACCAAGTGCTATGTAGAAGAAGGGGACGTAAGTAGTAATAAAAACAACCAAAATAAGAAGAATAACAAGGAGAACAAGAAATAGAAGTAATACTGCAATACATGCTACATGTTCCCTTTGTGTACAGGGTTGGCATGTGCAATGTGTGCATGTCTGTTCACCATTAATTAGGGAAATACATGCACCACATTCACCAATGAATAATTCATCAAGAAATGACGGATAAGTACACAGTGTCACATGCACGTACACACACATAGACATACATATAGACAAATGACGTATACAGTGTACAGTATATGTACAGTACATACAGATGGACTGTACACATACATGTCATTATAAACAAGTATGTACACACACGTCAGAGATCTGTAAATCTGGAAGGATTGTAGTGGATACTGATACAATTACTATACTGTTCATGAGGGCAAGGTCAGTGTTAACAATTGAGATAAAGTGTCTGTACCCAGTACAGCACTTCCAGATATCCTTCACAATAATTATTATGTGATATGTTCATACTTAAAATAATACCATTTTTTAAATCAACCACCCACACAGTTGTATTGTTACGGCTGATGCAATGACGTGCTATGGTATCAAAAATAGGTACAATGTGTCCGCATGGGAAGTATTAAACTGTCCTTCTCCCCACACAACACACCACATATTATACATACTGTATTGTCATGTACATTGGCTGGAGTACACAAAGATGTTGGCATACATGTCAGAGCTCTGTAACTATGGAAGTATTGTAGTGGATATAGACACAATTACTGTATTGTTAACGAGGGCAAGGTTGTTGTCAACAATTAAGATAAAGAGTGTGTACCCACTACAGCCCTTCCAGAGGTACATCATATTTACTATGTGGTGTGTTCACATACTATAATGTTTACTAAACACCCACACAGTCGTATTGTTATGGTTGATGCAATACCTTGCCGTGTTATAGTTGAAGAGAGGTACAATGTCAGCCCAGGAAGTACTAAGCCTTCGATCCACCCACACAACATATCACATATACATATCCTGTACATTGCCTAGTTTATGGATGTTCACAATAAAATTGTCCCACCTTTCAATAACATCACTCCTTCCACCCCAGTAAAGCCACTCTTCTGCAAGATATCAGCAATTCTTGCTATCACTGAAGGTTCTTTTGTACATGAAGTGGCACAAATGTAATTCAAAACAGTCCACCATGAGGATACCTCCCTGGACCAGTTCTTCTGTATTTCTCCAACTTCTCCTTTGGACATCAATCCTTCCTGACTGATATCACCAAGTGCTATGTAGAAGAAGGGGACGTAAGTAGTAATAACAACAACCAAAATAAAAAGAATAACAAGGGGAACAAGAAATAGGAGTAATACTGCAATACATGCTACATGTTCCCCTTGTGTATAGGGTTGGCATGTGCAGTGTGTGCATGTCTGTTCACCATTGATTGGAGAAATACACCACATTCGTCATTGAATAATTTATCAAGAAATGATGGATATGCACACAGTGTGACATGCATGTGCATTCGCACAGACATACATATACACAGATGTACGTACAATGTCAATACACGTACAGTATGTATACAGATGGACTGTACACATACATGTCATGATATATAAGTATGTACACACACATCAGAGATCTGTAAATTTGGAAGGATTGTAGTGGGTATTTTATAAATCAACCACCCACACTGTTGTATTGCTATGGCTGATGCAATGATGTGCTATGATATTATTCAAAACTAGGTACAATATGTCCACATGGGAACTATTAAACTGTCCTTCTCCCCACACAACACACCACATATTATACATACTGTATTGTCATGTACATTGGCTGGAGTACACAAAGATGTTGGCATACATGTCAGAGCTCTGTGACTATGGAAATATTGTAGTGGATATAGACACAATTACTGTATTGTCAACGAGGGC
This sequence comes from Chondrilla cf. caribensis, assembly GCA_964020155.1. Classification (NCBI taxonomy): domain Eukaryota; kingdom Metazoa; phylum Porifera; class Demospongiae; order Chondrillida; family Chondrillidae; genus Chondrilla; species Chondrilla cf. caribensis. The sequence continues at coordinate 3,886,180 of OZ026553.1, forward strand.
AAGGTTGGTGTCAACAATTAAGATAAAGAATATGTACCCACTACAGCCCTTCCAGAGGTACTTCATATTTATACTATATGGTGTGTTTACATACTATAATGTTTACCAACCACCCACACAATTGTATTGTTATAGTTGATGCAATACCTTGCTGTGTTATAGTTGAAGAGAGGTACAATATGTCAGCCCAGGCAGTACTAAGCCTTTGATCCACCCACACAACATATCACATATACATATCCTGTACATTGCCTAGTTTATGGATGTTCACAATAAAATTGTCCCACCTTTCAATAACATCACTCCTTCCACCCCAGTAAAGCCACTCTTCTGCAAGATATCAGGAATTCTTGCTATCACTGAAGGTTCTTTTGTACATGAAATGGCACAAATGTGATTCAAAACAGTCCGCCATGAGGATACCTCCCTGGACCAGTTCTTCTGTATTTCTCCAACTTCTCCTTTGGACATCAATCCTTCCTGACTGATATCACCAAGTGCTATGTAGAAGAAGGGGACGTAAGTAGTAATAACAACAACCAAAATAAAAAGAATAACAAGGAGAACAAGAATAGGAGTAATACTGCAATACATGCTACACGTTCCCCTTGTGTATAGGGTTGGCATGTGCAGTGTGTACATGTCTATTCATCATTATTAGGGAAATACACCACATTCGTCATTGAATAATTTATCAAGAAATGATGGATATGCACACAGTGTGACATGCATGTGCATTCGCACAGACATACATATACACAGATGTACGTACAATGCCAATACACGTACAGTATGTATACAGATGGACTGTACACATACATGTCATGATATATAAGTATGTACACACACATCAGAGATTTGTAAATCTGGAAGGATTGTAGTGGATATTGATACAATTACTATACTGTTCATGAGAGCGAGGTCAGTGTTAACAATTGAGAGAAAGTGTCTGTTGTTATGTGGGATGTTTACACTTGAAATAATACCATTTTATAAATCAACCACCCACACTGTTGTATTGCTATGGCTGATGCAATGACGTGCTATGATATTATTCAAAACTAGGTACAATATGTCCACATGGGAACTATGAAACCGTCCATCTCCCCACACAACACACCACATATCATACATACTGTATTGTCATGTACATTGGCTGGAGTACACAAAGATGTTGGCATACATGTCAGAGCTCTGTGACTATGGAAATATTGTAGTGGATATAGACACAATTACTGTATTGTCAACGAGGGCAAGGTTGGTGTCAACAATTAAGATAAAGAGTGTGTACCCACTACAGCCCTTCCAGAGGTACTTCATATTTATACTATATGGTGTGTTTACATACTATAATGTTTACCAACCACCCACACAATTGTATTGTTATAGTTGATGCAATACCTTGCTGTGTTATAGTTGAAGAGAGGTACAATATGTCAGCCCAGGAAGTACTAAGCCTTTGATCCACCCACACAACATATCACATATACATATCCTGTACATTGCCTAGTTTATGGATGTTCACAATAAAATTGTCCCACCTTTCAATAACATCACTCCTTCCACCCCAGTGAAGCCACTCTTCTGCAAGATATCAGCAATTCTTGCTATCACTGAAGGTTCTTTTGTACATGAAATGGCACAAATGTGATTCAAAACAGTCCGCCATGAGGATACCTCCCTGGACCAGTTCTTCTGTATTTCTCCAACTTCTCCTTTGGACATCAATCCTTCCTGACTGATATCACCAAGTGCTATGTAGAAGAAGGGGACGTAAGTAGTAATAACAACAACCAAAATAAAAAGAATAACAAGGAGAACAAGAATAGGAGTAATACTGCAATACATGCTACACGTTCCCCTTGTGTATAGGGTTGGCATGTGCAGTGTGTACATGTCTGTTCACCATTGATTGGAGAAATACACCACATTCGTCATTGAATAATTTATCAAGAAATGATGGATATACACACAGTGTCACATGCATGTGCATTCGCACAGACATACATATACACAGATGTACGTACAATGTCAATGCATGTACAGTATGTATACAGATGGACTGTACACATACATGTCATGATATATAAGTATGTACACACACATCAGAGAATAAAAAATAAGTGACATCTCATCTAGCCCATTGTCATTTGATAAGTCAGCTGTTATTTCTCTGCAATCAGTAATGCGAGTCTTTTATAGAATGTTTGTGCAAGCTTTCACACCCCTCCAGATGTGCTGGATATCAATGGTGTAAAAGACCCGTGCTCAACTTCCGTTATTCTTTGTTTATAGGTACACTTCTTACTTCTCTTATGATGTCTGTAGCAAGCTTCCAGGGAAAATTTCTTGTTCATTTGTGCGTTAGGGTTAAAAACCTTCGCATCAAAAAATGCACATTGATGACTGTTACCCCAGAAACCTCTTGCTCTAATGTCTGCTCTGGCATTTTCTTCCATGTTAGAAGTGGTCAAATTGAGACTTTCACCATCCAGTAGTTGTAGAACTGGTTCGAGACACACGTCGTGACATACTTCGGCTAGACATTTGCCAGTGAAATTTCTGATTTCGTTATGGCGTAGTGTTGGAAAAGCCCCTTGGGGCAGTTGAGAGCATGATCTATAGAGAAAGCTTCCCCACAGTCACACTTGATTGGTAACCGGTCTGGTATCCAACCATAACGAAGACATAGTGCATCACGAAAAGTACCTTTATGAAGTGCGAAACCATGGGAATAGGTTTAGATGTAAGCCAGTTCGATAAACCTTTCTCATTGGCAAGTTCCATTGCTATGCTGAGTGACTGTGGAAGATTCAAAATCTGTGCTTCTGCTTTTTGCTGTTCCCGTCTTTTTTTCTTTTCTTCCGATTCTTTTTTCTTCTGTTGGAATTCTATTTCCTCTGAATAATGAAACTTCTGTTCCAGAATTAGCTCAACTAGAGGGGCTGTAACTTCAATTGATGTGTCATAATGTTGATTTGAGATTTTGGTGGGATTTGGAATCCCCAACCCACCGAGTCTACACGGGAGGGCTAGGAGGTCACGTTCTGCATCGGTGATGGCTTTTCTTCCGGTTATGGTGGGGATGAAGCTGTTTCGAATAATCTCCTCCAGAGGGGTGAAAAGCTTGGCTATCCCTGGTATGGTTCTCATTGCATATAGCCACTTTCCGATCAGCCCATGTGTTAGAGCAGCATAAGCTGACTGAGGCTCTGTTCTTGCTATTTTTGTCAGTGTTTCCATCTCGGCTACCCAATTTGCAAACTTGCTTTTCCAAATTCCTTAACGAAGGTATCACTCCACAAAGCTGACCCAAGATGCTGTCGGCCTGTGCTTGAGATATTGATGCCACTTTTTGCAAAAATTTCTTTTGCAATCTCCAAATACTCTTCCTTGCCCAGAAGCCACGTTTTGGAGGGGTTAGGATGATAGCCAAAGGCAGGTCCTAGACTATTCAGTTTCGACCTCCATTCACTCACTGACAGATGATTGATCTCTCCTCCTGCTGCAGCATCGTTAGCAAACCATAGTTGCTTACACAAGTTGTTAAGTTTTTTTATTAGAGGTAGAATGGCTACTCCATACATGGACATCGCAAGAGGGTCCCCCTGTGTTGTCCCCTCCTTTGATAGGGTTGTTTCATCTTCTATGAACATTTCTGCATTGCCTCTATACGTGTTTGTGATTATCACAGCAAGCGAAGGGCACAGGGAATGGATGTTAATGAGCGCGGCCTTTCAATTGAATGAATTAAAAGCGTTGTTTGCATCTACTAACAGAATGGCATCATTATCTTTTTCAAGCAATAGTCTCCTCATAACGTGTACACCTGCCTCACACCCGGTAATTTGACCAACACATAATTGGGTACTACCAGCAGCTTCCTTTATGTCGTTTCTGATAACTGACAAGATGGCTTTACTCAATATTCTTCTAGACACTTCTCCAATGCCAATTGGCCTTATTCCTGGATTTTTATCTAAGGTAATCAATCGACACGCGGTAAAACTTACTTGGCTCTCTGGATCTACATATTCTGAGCTTTTTTTTCCGGCTACACTAGCCAAACTCACGCAAAGATCGTCAGATGCTTTTCTGAAAGATGTAAGGAGTCTTCGCCAACCCAGAGTGTCAATACCAGAGGGCCCTGCAGCACTGTCAGTCTGTAAAGCAGCCTTTCTGATGGATTCTCCATCAATACACTCGAAAATTATGGGATGGAAATTACTCTCCTGTCTTTCCACTAGGTTGGTGTCACTGATGTCGCTACCCTGTGGATGTTTCTCTTTCAACTCATCAAGCACAGTTCTGTCCCCTAGGCTTTCAGGATCGATTTGTGAATATATAGAATGCAGGGGTCTTTCTTGCTTTGCTAGTAGTCTTATTGCTGACTTAACCTTCCCTTTTCTCATGAACTTGGAGAATGATCTTGCTAATTCGTCTGAATCATTATTAGCTCTATACCTCCTCTTCAATCTTTGTTGGATAGCTCTGCCTTCTGTTAGGAGCTCCTTAATATAACCCTCCCACCGAAGAACTAAACACCTTTCTAAACACTTGATATGCTCCTTCACTTTTGATTTTGGATGGGGTTTTTGTAATAATAGATGGGGCATGGTCATTACTGCTGTCGCAATACTCTTCTAGACACTTTTCCAATGTCAATTGGCCTTATTCCTGGATTTTTATCTAAGGTAATCAATCGACACGCGGGAAAACTTACTAGGCTCTCTGGATCTACATATTCTGAGCTTATTTTTCCGGCTACACTAGCCAAACTCACACAAAGATTGTCAGATGCTGTGCAAACGATTCCAAAGGTGTTGATTCTCCATTAGCTCTAAACAAACGCGACATTTCTCCAACAAACTCCTATATAGGCGTCTTGCATCTTTGTAGAAAAGGAATCTCCATCTGTCGAATCGTTCCACTTGAAATGGGGAGCGCGGGCCTTGGTGAATGGCGATAGTAATTTGTTTCGAGAGGAATCCTTTTCCACCCCCGCCGATTCATGGTTATCTGATTGACTTCAATCTTCATTTGGAGGAGTGTTGGAGCATTTCCCATTTCTTGATGGTAGACAGTTCAAACATGCCGTCCCACTCTTCACACATATACAGCTTCTACATCACCCGCGGCTGGTGCGTGCGCAGCAGGCGCTCATCATTTTGCTCCGTGTCATTAATTAGGGAAATACACCACATTTGCCATTGAATAATTCATCAAGAAATTTAATGATGGATATGCACACAGTGTCACATGCATGTACGCACGCACAGACATACATACACACAGATGTACGTACAGTGTACAGTATGTACAGATGGACTGTACACATACATGTCATTATACATAAGTATGTACACACATGTCAGAGATCTGTAAATCTGGAAGGATTGTAGTGGATATTGATACAATTACTATACTGTTCATGAGGGCAAGGTCAGTGTTAAAAATGGAGATGAAGTGTCTGTTATTATGTGGGATGTGTACACTTGAAATAATACCATTTTGTAAATCAACCACCCACACAGTATTGTTATGGCTGATGCAATGACGTGCTATGATATTATTCAAAAATAGGTACAATGTGTCCACATGGGATGTATTAAACTGTCCATCTGTATTATATGTACATCTGTGTGTATGTATGTCTGGCTGGAGTATACAAAGTTGTTGTCATACATATGTACTTATATCATGGTTGAGGATCAAAGTAAAAACTGTGCGTACATAAGTCATGTAGCACAGGTCAGTGATACAGCACAGGTCACCAGACAGGTTTCATTGTTAGGATTAATTGCGTGAGAACAAGGCAGGAAATTAGTAAACATATTTCTATTGCATGTAATATGTTGCATAGGACTATGCGCATATTTGCTGTATAAATTTTCTATCAATCACCACGCCAGGATACAAGCTACAGTTATATACGTATACATGCTGTCATACATACATGCATACATGTGCATGTACACACATGTCATAGCTCTGTACCTCTGTGAATATACACACTATTGATATATTGTTAATGAGGGCTAGGTTGGTGTTAACAATTAGGATAAATTGTGTGTGCCCACTACAGCCCTTCCAGAGGTATTATACAGTTATTACGTAAGTGATATGTTTACACATGAAATAATACATAATGTCCACAAGAAGTAATTAGGCTAGGTTCTGCCCTCACAACACACCACATAGAGATTATTATCACGTCCATTGGCTAGATTATGGAGGCAATACATGCACACACGCACGCATGCACAGACACACACACACATACACATGCACATGTACTACACATATGTACATGACAAGAATGTACATTCATGTGTATATTACGTGCATTCTTATAGATATAAAATACCCCAAGGACCTGAAGCAGAGACATGAGTTCTCCCCTCATTTTACCACCACTGACCAATACAATGTGTTAGCATGTTCTTTATCCACATGCCCTATTTCTACCTTGTTTAAAGAGAGGATAGTTGATTCCAACAAGTGAATACGTTGTTGTGATAACAAGTACTAGGTATAATGTATACAAAACTAACTGATTGTTGGTATGTTGTTATAATTTGAAGAGCTCTGTGGTTACTCACAATCTAGTCATGGCCCATCATGGTACTACTTGGCATAAAAGGTAGTTAATTGGTTGAGATGTGAACTAATTGCTAAGTTGGTAGAAATGTCCTCGTACTTTCTACTGGTTAGGCAATAGTGGGGATGGTCTAGCTGGCTGGACTACACACAGACATGCACACATGCATGTGCCCATACACACAACCCTACCTGTCAACATTTTACTGTCTTCCTTAAAACCATGTCTTCTTGTAATTTCCGCTGTTTTTGTTACAGTATCAGCTTCCTTACCACACTGGATGAACACCAGTCTGCCCATTAGATCTCCTTTCATTCCCTTCATCTCTTGTACATCCTCACTAGTTATCAGCTCATTCTGATACAGTTCAGTCAACACTACACAACAGGTACAAACAACATCTCATGTACTTGATCACCGGTAGAAGCTGAACAATCAACAGTAAGCAATGTATACTGCCGTAGTGAATATGGTACATATCAATGAGTTCACTGAGTACTGTACATAAGTGAGGCTAGTCTCATTAACCAGATCCACTAATGTCTCCTTATTCATCCACCATCGTGTTGGGTGACACAGTATTAGTCAGGACAATAGACTAGATGTAGCACAATATTATAGTTGCCAAAGGTTTTACAACAGCCAGCAGTTGTAAAATTACCTTCAGGGACACTCGTGTATCTATACCTATGTGCTGTGGCCAAAATGGATCAAAAAATACATCCAGGTTATTATCATTTTTTATGCTTGATAAGTAGCTGTGAAAGTAGTTTAGAACCTTTCTAATTATCATACTGTATTTAGTGTGGAATGAATGCATCCCAGTTTACTATTGCATTTTAGACAACAAAAGTAATTTAGTATGATGAACATAATCAGCCAGTTTATGACGTCATATTGCAGATGGTCAAACACACGGACGAATTGAAAAGCCGATTTTTGAGGGATATAATTCAATGTTATGCTCCATAGGAAAGTAATTGTGAGCTTTTGCCTCGTTAGATTCATGGATTGATGACAAAGAACATATGTAAATATTTTCAAGAGCTTTAAAATTGTCGATCAGAGTACAGAATGCTGCCAAACAAAAATCAAACAGGCTAAATAAACAGCTAGATAGAATCCAAGCACTTTTTTGTCAATTATGATGGCACTTCTAAAGACGATTTGAATAAAGACAATCCAATTTTGCACCCTGTGGTTTACTGATATTAAGTCCAAGACATTCCACCAATCATGCGGGACACGTTACCATTGGAAAATCCATGAATGTCCCGGATGATTCGGGACAGTTGGCAATTGTGCAATATTATTTGTGGCATATCCACTATAGTATAGGTGTATACGTGCTTACCTGGTAGATACCTCGAGGTTAACTTCATCAGCTGGAAAGGATAGACTTTCAGTGTCTTGATGGCTACTTTGTATTGTTCATCTGACTTTGTACATAGAACAAGAGACAGGAGTGAAACCTGCATAGTTGTATAACCTTCCTTATTAATTTCTTCACACTCCTCTTCAGTCACAACTCCTTCCTCTAAATGAAGACTCTTCATCACTAGTACTTTAGCCGCTGTGTAAGGAGAAGAGTACATGCTGAGTGAACTACATGACAACACTCAAATATTAAGAATATACATCATCATCACATATTACCGTTACAGTATTACTGAATTACATTATAATACGATCAATGTAGCTAGTATAGAATGGAGCAGCATCTTGATGACGCACTTAGCATGGCAAGATGGACTATTCTTAACGCTACCGTAATCGTATCATCTCAATCGAGGACATCACTTTACACAACATTAGTTTTATTGTTCATTTTTCTACTGGAAGATATGTCCATATAATTACTTTTTTCGATGTCGTGAAATTGATCTCCAAAACAACAGCACTGGTTTCTGGCAGCCATTTTCGAGGGATATACGTAGCGAACAGACTGGAAAAATCCCCTTCTGTCCAGTGTACACTCCGTGCATTCGATTAACTGGTATACTATTGCTCTGGATCAGTCCTAGTCTACCAGCTTGAACGTGCTTGTTCTGTGGATGAGATGTTCATGTAAAAACACCACTGTAGGGGTTATAAACCAGTACATCAATTCTCGGTGGAATTTGGAAAAGTTACATGCTAACGACGAGTGACGGTGTTGCGAACCGGAATCGAAAGAATGAATTGGAAACCTGTAGTACAGTACAGGTTCACCACTCTCTGAATCTCGAGAGAATGGGTAGACACGGGAAGAACCAGACAGCGAGTGCCGTCTACGGCTACCGCAAGAAGAAGAAGGATACCGGTGAGTCGGAGAATGTAGCCAGCGATAACCTTACTAAAGTTGACTTCCTCCTTAACTCCGGGTAGACAACCTCTTCAATATGAGGACTCCTGTGTTCACAGTTCGTGTTACCTACACTACATAGGCTAGCGCTATACCACTGCAATAGTGGCTTGTTTCATGAGTAAATTATAGACGTCTTCCCGTTTAGTAAGGCAGTGCCAACAGTAGGATAGAACGGGTTGGCGTGGAATCACCTTATCAGTTGTCCCCAATCTGTGTTAATTCCAGACATTATTGATATTTTATCAATCAATCAATCCATAATATCTCCAGTACTGGTTATATACAGCTCATCCCTATACAAATACAAAGAAATTAATGTGTCTACTCATCTAAAATTGTCAGACCACCTTAGGCTGGGTCTTCCTCTTGGTCTTCCCTTCAATCTGTCCCTTGAAAACTCTCTTCATCACTCTATCCCCGCTCATTTCCTCTAATCTAACTTTCCAATTTGTCTGCTTCCTTTTTACCACACCTAAAACTCCCTCTTGCTCCAACCTCTCCCTTATGTCCTCATTCCTTAATCTATCCAATCTGCTCACCCCTCAATCCTCCTCAAAGCATTCATCTGCGTTGCTTGCACTCTTTACTGTTGCTGTTTAGATAAACTCCAATTCTCACATCCATACATTAGAGTGGGGATCATTGTGGCATCAATTACTCTGAGTTTGGTCCTCTTGCTCAGGTCCTTCCTTTTCAGCACTATCTCACTCAACCCTCCCACCATTCTTGTCGCACTCCCAATCTTTGCCTCTACCTCTTTCTCCATACTCCCATCACTACAGATGAGTATGTATGCCCAGGTATGTACTTCATTGTATCCACCTCTTCCAATAATTTGTCAGCAATCTTCTTCTCGCATTCCTCAGCCTTTCTCGTCACCCTCGTCACTTTGGTTTTCCTCCAATTCACTTTCATTTTGGTTAATTCACTTCCCTTCTGGTTAGCTCATCACTCAATACCTGTAGATTCCCATCTTCTGTCTCTGACATCTAGACCATATCATCTGCAAACAGGAGTACCCCCACATCCCCCATTGACAACTTCACATCTCTCACAAGATCCCTTTTTGCTTCCCTCATCACTTTGTCAATAGACAAATTGAACAACCATGACGAAAGGGTACAGTACACCCTTGCCTAAGGCCCCTGTATACTTCAAACCACTCTGATGTACCACCATTGACCCTCACACTCGCCATCCCATCCACATACAGTGACTGAACTGCTCTTTGTAATTTCCCAATAACCCCATACTCATCTAAGACTTTCCACAGCTTCTCCTCACATTATCATATGCCTTCTCCTAATCCACAAGAGCCATGTACAGCTTCTTGTCCTTCTCGATGGTCTTCTTCTGTTGATATTTTAGCTTTTCTTTTACCGAATTAATCTGCTATTTTTGGACACAACTATGACATGTTTTAACAGAAAATTGTTTTAACTGTTGAATATAGTGTCTGTTTTACTGTCCCCAGTTGTCATGTGATTTAACCTTCATTTCTCGTACAACATTCAGCCACATCTGGGTATGGGACAAAGCATGCAAGATTGAGCAAAGACTCTTTGAGGGTGAGAGCCTGTGTTTCTTCATTGAACCAGTTGTGTCCTTAGCAAACACTCATCATCCTGTCAGTGTGTTTGTGTGTGTGTGTGTGTGTGTGTGTGTGTGTGTGTGTGTGTGTGTGTGTGTGTGTGTGTGTGCGTCTGTGTGTGTTTGTGTGTGTGTGTGTGTGTGTGTGTGTGTGTGTGTATCCATTCACAGTATCATGATGTTGGTGTGTGTACAAAGTGTTGAAACTCCAGAGAATCCTCTTCTTTGTCCTTATCATCCTCTCCATCTCACTGTACAGAACTTTGATTGTTGTTGTCTGACACTACAACCATGTAGAGATCCTGTTGTAACGTAAGTACTTACATGTCCTGTACATATGTGTGGTGTGTGTACAGTGTGTGAATGTAATATTGACATTAATGATCTGTCTACATATCGTATCCTCCCTGGGTGTGTATTAGGGGATATACAGTTGTATCCTCCCTGGTTGTTTATTGGAGGATATACTGTCGTATCATCCCTGGGTGTGTATTAGGAGATATACAGTTGTATCCTCCCTGGGTGTGTATTAGGAGATATACAGTTGTATCCTCCCTGGGTGTGTATTAGGGGATATACAGTTGTATCCTCCCTGGGTGTGTATTAAGGGATGTACAGTTGTATCCTCCCTGGGTGTGTATTAGGGGATATACAGCTGTGCTATATTGAGACTGTGTATGTGTCTGTTATATGTGTATATATGCAGTACATACCCTATATGCGTACATGCTTGGATTACTTGTACACATACAGTCAAGATGACAGAGAGGCTATTGTATAGTGCTCCATCAAATGCATGAAAGTGCATACCTGGTCCAGTGTACAGTTGTATGTGTGCATTTGTTTATGTTTACATTGTTGTCGTATCTCGTTTGGATTTGTGCAGATCTACTGTAGTTGATAAGCAACACACAATGTACACGTTTAGTATTCCTGTTAAGTGTATATACGTACGTATGTACTTCAGGTGTCCTCAGTAGATAGGTTCCATGCACTGTATAGAACAGATAATCTCTGTACAAAGGTGTCCTCTGTAGAAAAAGGTTCCTCAGTTAAACCAATATATAATTCTTGGAATTCAACTAGTGGTTGTTATTCACATGTGGTTGTTTTTGTTATTTCTCTTGTTTGTGTACACAACTCACTCATGTAGTTCTTCCATTAATTCTCTCCAATCTCACTTTACAGAACTTTGATTCCTGTTGAATCACTCCATAATCATGTAAAGATCCAGTTATAACGTAAGTCCATGCACAGAAGTATTTTATTTAATGCCATTTATGGGAATCCTACAGTACATGTTACACATACATACTCACAGCATAGGTATACATGCAACGTTTCACAGCCATGTACTGTGAGTGGATACGTAATTGTTCAGTATTTTGTATTCATGTGTTTGTAAACACTAGCACATTGGATGCTGTGTTCCACACTTACAGTGTGTATGTGCACACAGATGTACGTATTCTAGGTGTACAGTTTCAAAGTGTGAGGTTACGTGTACAGAAGTATTTATTCAGGGACTGTTTATCACACGCACGCATGCACACACACAAACACGTACACATGCACAGTTACACATGACACCTCACAATCATGCAGGTGTGTATGTGTGTGCATATCTACTGTTTGTGAGTGAAAGCACTAGTGCATACATCTGTGTGCTTATTGTGCATACACACATTCAATACATATACATATGTATGTATGACATGTATCCACACACAGGTGTATTGTAGGTGTACAGTTGTATGTACATACATATTATTATGTTTACATTGTTGTCATATCTTATTGGCATTTGTGAGGGTCTACCGTTCTTACTAAGCAACACACAGTGTACATATTTCAGTATTCCTGTTATGTGTATATAATTTAGGTGTCCTCATTAGAGAGGTTCCACTGTGTAGAACAGATAATCTTAGTCCTAAGGTGTCCTCAGTAGAGAGGTTTCTCAATAAAACCACTATATAATTCTTGGATTTCAACTAGTGGTTTTTATTGACAAGTGGTTGTTGTCATTATTTCCCTTGTTTGTGTACACGACTCACTCATGTAGCTCTCCATTCTCTCCTTATCATTTCCTCCAAATCACTTTACGGAACTTTGATTCCTGTTGAATCACTCCATAATCATGTGGAGATCCAGTTATAACGTAAGTCCATGCACAGAAGTATTTTATTGAATTTATAACAATCCTACAGTGAGATGTGAGGTTAGGTTGAGGCACTGATCTCACAGAGCCAGACCATGTACATATAAGGTATCTGTATTCATATCCCCTCCTTCCCACTACATAGTGAGTACAGTGGAACCTCCATAATCCAACATCCTTTACTATCCGACTGCATTCTGAGACGTGCATAACCATCATTATAGACTACATTGGAAAATATGCTAACCTGTTTAATCTCACATATTTTATGTTGCCTGAAATGCGTTGGATTATCAACGTTTCGCTGTATACGTATGTACCTGCATTCTGTACTGTGCTACGTAGTTGTCTACATATATCTGTAGTATAGTGTTATTGTCAGGACATGTACGTATGTACATACGTATGTATACAGTACAGTGTTGGGGCAAGTAGAGATACGTATGTAGGAGAATTTCTGGATAGAACTGTTCTGAAGTTGGTGCTATTTCTTTGTCTTTTCATTGCGATAAGTGACATGATTTGATTTCACCAATTCTACTCTTTGCACCATTTCTGCCGTATTAGCCATTTCCCCTGCCTGTACAGTGTGATGTGCAATACCTGTCCACCTGTACCTACACACAAGTACAGTCCTTTCAACTCACCAGTGTACCACACCTGACTGTGGTGTGTTGTTGCTTACAGAACTGTAGACTTTGGAAGGTATCAGTGGTGAACTCCAAGATCACAAGGAAAGAGTGTATTTTATTCTCTCACACAATGCTGTCCAGATAATGAACCAGGTGTGTATGTAACAGTGTGATTGGCGTTGGTGTGTAGCAATTATATGTTGTGTGTACAGTATGTGAACATTGAATACCAAAGGTTGTAGCAGTACGGTATGTGTTGGTCAGGAAGACAATAGGACATTTTAGCTGGCTTAGCCTACTCCATCCCAGTCATGCCCCTCACTGCAGTGTTCAACCATACAAAAGTTGACATTATCTATAGTTGAACACAAGAATATGAACAGAATGTGAATTGTGGCCATTGTGTGCTCCAATCACTACCTGTTATACAGTAGTAGTATAGAGATAGTGATAATTTAAGCTCCTCTACAACTGCTTTTTCTCAAATGTTATTTTTCATGGTTTTGAAATTATCGGTGTGGTCTGCTAGACCTTGCCCTACACTTATGAATACTGTGTGCTGTGTGTACTGGACCATGTGTGCATTTACTCAGGATGGTTGGATGGACATGACTAGTTTGTGGCTGAATACATGGGACAGCTCCCACTTCCACTAGTACTGTCCTTGCAATTACCACTTTCACTGCTGTTTCCTCTCTCCCATTCTTCACAGTATGTGATGTTGTGTGGAAGTGGTTGATAGGTCAGTTGGGTTCGTTGGAAGTGTGATCACCATCTCATCAAAAAGTGTGTTATTTCTGCAATACAAGGGACCACAGGGTGGGAGACCACTAGGAGTGTGTGGAGATGGTCTAGCTAGCTGGACTAATTTCCCTTCAATGCTGTCGTGTAATTGAAACATTATGGTAACTAGGTACGTATGTATGTATGTTAGCCTATAATATGCGTATGTACATACGTATGTGCTGTCGTGTAATTGAAACATTATGGTAACTAGGTACGTATGTATGTATGTTAGCCTATAATATGCGTATGTACATACGTATGTGCTACAGGAAAATGCACATGCATATTATGTATGTGTGTGCTGTTTGTGTGTATATGTTTAAACATACATGGGTTGTTAATAAACTTTGATTTAGCTAAAAGAGATGATTGTAACCATATCAACCATGAAGGTCTATGTCAGTTACAAACTAGCCACGTGAAAGCTCACTAACTCACAATCCATACCATTACTGGAACTATAGCGTGGGCCTTTAATTACCATATCATGCGTGCGTGTGTTTATACCTTTATATGGAATTTAAGGAAGTTAGATGAAGTTAATGCCGACTTCCGGAGTGGATTGCATAGCCTTCCGCCGCCGCGGGTCACCTGTGTGTTCATGTGTTTGGCGCTTGTGTATATTAATATTATGTATATGACTTCCGATTGTGTGGAGCAGGCGCGTGGTACTTCGACAATTCCTGGCTTGTTGCAGACTGCTTTTGAGAACGTCCCTGCGATTTTTTTTTTTTTTTTTTCTCCGCCTTATGGCGTGAAAGGGTGGTGCGGGCTCAATCCCCCAGGGGAAATTAAGTGGTATCTTAGGTTAGTTAATCAGAGTTAGCATTAAATACTTCCGGGTTTCGTAGGCCAGGGGGCGGCACCACAGGTGGGGGGGAGAACCTGCACCCCCTTAAGTCCAAGAAGGGGTTCTCGTTGAGATCCCTGACAACTGCGTGGGTAGGTTATAGCATTACTTGGGGTAAGCTTAGTTATCACCTTAAATCAGTAACGAAGGAAGTCAGGGTGTTAAGTACAATCGTACATACATGTATAATTATATGTTATCCATTCAGGTATGTGTGCTTGTGTTCATAGGTAGCAAATAGGCTGTTGAGTATGTAGTGATAATTATGGCCATGTTTGTTTACAATGAACAATCTATTGTTTATCAATTTCCTACTACAGGAAGCCATATAACAGATCATGAGAGTAGATTGTACCCTTCAATGAGGCTGTGCCTGATGTTGTAGTGGAGGTGATGTTGGTGGAAGCTGTTCAGCAGAAGATGATGGAGGTGGTGTTGGAGTTATATTCAGTAATGAGTTCTGTACAACGCACTACACGTACATACGTAGTACACAGATAGTATAGTCTGACATGTACCAGACTCTATTTGCCACTTTATTTTTAAGAATAATAATTATTGTTTTGCCTCAGTGAAAGGAAATGGTCAATCAATACTCACCTACACCAGACAAACAAAATGCCCACAAAAAGTGGTGTAAAATTACCACTACAGTTGAATGTAGTGTTTTTTCCCATTTTTTTCAACTTAATTTTTACTTAAACCCAATGCTTACACAATGTATTCAGTGATTGATATCTGTTTGTTTTGTGAATTTGATTTACTGTATTATACACATTCCTATTGGAAATCATAGTAATAATTCTGTACTTATTATTGTGTTTTACAAGACTTAGTATAATACAGATTTATATTGTATGTATACACGCCATGCACTATACATTATTTTATATCACACTCATACTTAGTATAATATTGCATACTATTATATTATTAGTATAGGTGTTGTAGTATCTTTACATAACACTAATAATATTATTATTGCACTCTGTATATATATATATAATAGTGATAATAACCGATCTATATAGATCTAGATAATATTCATAGATCTGTGATAATTAGGTGCGCCTGAAGTTCAATAATAATAATTATAATAATTATATTGTTATGTACATGTGCATGTATACTAGCATGAATAATGATTGGCCAAGGTATTATACAATACATAATATTATGCCAAGTATTTAATCTCAAATCACCATGATATTATTATGTAAAGTGGGTTGTTTGGCTAGCTAGGTAACATCTTGCATATAATATATATATGCTAATAATTATGACTGGAAATTTAACACCAAATTTCATTTCCACGGTAGCTAGTACAGCTACCTTAATTTGCCATGTGGTAACAGTTATAATCATAGCTGTCAAACACACAATAATAGTTATAATTATATGTTTAATTTTATAATTTTATTAACTGAAGTTATGTACATATATAATAATATATACTACTCATATAATTATAGCATTTTCAAAATTTGCAATTCATTATCACATACACTTGACAGTATTTTTATTAAAAATTTTGAAAATCAAGTCTTACACAGATTCAACAGATACTCAGATATAATAATACATCCCCTACAGTAAAAATACTGTACTACTGCAAGTTGTTATAGATGCAATGACAATTTTAATAAACACACGCAATAAAATGATGTTGAACAGTCAAGTAGTTCAAATGTCACTCCAAGATGGGTTGCTCCCGACTTCCTTCTCCAGGGCATCGGCCACATTCGGTCCTTTGGATTCTTCATTATTTTCAACAGAAACCCCATGTTGGAGGGAATAGAATCCCAGACTTGCCATCCCTCCAGTATCGTAGAGCCAGTATTCCACCAAGGGACTGGTCTGATCTCAAAGATTGAACTTCATCCACTGGTACTCCCAAACTGATAGCCAAAGAGTGCCAAACTGGAACCGTATCCAATACACCATGGAGGCCAACGTCTGATGGTGTGTTCCCTAGTAGGCAGATAAAAGAATATACGTATGTAATAGTTATATCCTGCCTAGGTGTGCTGTAGCAGATATAAAGTGCTAATTGATTACCGAGGGCGAAGCCCGAGGTAATCTGTTAGCACTTTATCTGCTGCAGCACACCTAGGCAGGATATAACTATCTTGTATCCTGGCGTGGTGAATGGTAGACTATTTATACAGCAAATATGCACATAGTCCAATACAACATATTATATGCAATAGAAATGTGTTTACTAATTTCCTGCCTCGTTCTCACGCAATTAATCCTAACAATGGAACCTGTCTGGTGACCTGTGCTGTATCACTGACCTGTGCTACATGGCTTATGTACGCACAGTTTTTCCTTTGATCCACCCCTCAACCAGGATACAAGTATGTGCATGGTGATTCAGAATGAAGACTTATATTATATGCATTGCAAAAATATGATCACTTACCATAGACCTCAAGAGGGGTGGGGAGTGAGGAATATCCATTTCAGAGGTCTTGACAACCTGTCACTGTTTGGTAGTGGTACTGTAACATAAAATTATATTTAATGATAAGTTAACGTAAATAATTAAAAAGTATAATATGTAGTATGGTAGCAGTGAGTGACTGTATATTATTGTAAGTACAATTACTGTATTGAAAGGGTACGTGTATGTCAAATGTACCACTGTGACAATATATTTAACATTGCATTACTTACTGGACTGATACAATAAATATGACTGTAAATGAACAGCTATCAATCAAAGGAAGATATTTAATTTTATTTAGAAAGCTTAAGCTTAAATCTTGATTATGGCTACAGTTGCCAATGAACTATAAAATCCATCAATGTGATTACAGCACAACCTCTCAGGTCTGTTAGGCCTAGAAGTGGGCTATTGTGAAGAAAATTAATCCCAAGGTCTCTAGTGTAGTTGTAATGTACGTATATGTTTCCCTGGTGTACACCATCTGCTACATCTACATCTACAGTGCAGAGTGTGCACTACATGTTCCCCTAGCGTAGACATTTGAAATTGCATATGCCTAAACATGTTTCTGTCAATCCAGTGAATTCTCGTTAATCCACCACCACTTCATCCACTACACTTTTTAATTCGCCACAATTTCCTAGTACTAATATAATGTACGAGTACCAATGAATATCCAGTTAATCCACCATATTCTTTGAAAACGAACTGCGGTAGATTAATGAGTATTCACTGTATAAACGGGAACACTTTTCTTGTGTTAACATGTAGAGTCAAATGAGTAACTATTTGTGGAACAATAACTACAAGGCTTGCAATTTTCTTAGCTAATTTCAATAAAAAATAATGTAAAAACTGTGTCTGTCTGTGAATGTCTTATCATGCTTTCATTCATATAAATGTTCATTAAACCAGTTATCATCTATCCATTGGTGCAATGGGTCTACATTGTTGCCTTCCGGCCAAGGATCTCGTACAATATCAGACTCGTATCACACGCAACGTTAAATGTAATAACTATTCTAATAGGATACAGATGAGATTTCATACCTTTCTGGTGTTTCCCTTTAGGGCGGGATCCAACATCAGAATCTATTAGTACAAAATTGAATCTAGTAATTCTATTTCTAAACACTCCCACAGACACATTCATACATAAAAATAACATCAAAAGTGTGAAATTAGTCCAATAACTATATGTAACAATACGTATATGTATGTCATCATAAAAACTTCCTAATTTGAATAAGGCATGCCTCAAACCACAAGTTATGCATGAGTACAGTGTTTTACAGAGGCCATACCGCGTTGGTATAGATTACACATTGGTTGATCTGCCTTTCAGCCATGTCATACAAAATGTCTACAGTGACTTTTAAAGCCGCCCTGACAGATTTAATTCCAGTTAACATTACTGAGTGGAATGGCAGTCTCATCTGTCTACTGCATGACAGTTACTGATAGGTCGACTTAGACTAGAGTACCTGTAATTACACGTTCTGAATATTACTCTGATACTCAGAAATGCAAATTCCTCTATTACGTATATCTACCAGCGACAGACAAACAAGCACCTGTCCCTCCAGATCTGCTGGTTCCTCTTTCAAAGGTCGCTGGGACAACGTCCTTATCCCCGCCACGCTTTACTACTTTTTTGGACTGTAAGAATGAAATGAAAAACTCTTGCTCCAAGAACCACGTGTTGGAAACCACGTCCTCGGATCAGTTTCAAGTTTCAAATTTGAACTCGGTGTTGAACTCAGGCCTTCCTCAATAACTCACGTATTCGAGCCTTCTTGTATTATAGAGAAAGAGCCGTCCAAAATATGGTCAGTGTTCTGTTTTATGCCAACTTGATCTACTTCATCGTATAAAGTTATTGTTTCTTTTGATATTTCAACCATAGCCGGCCCACAAGAGGTTAATGATAAAGAAGAAACTGAAGATGAAGTAGAAGCGTCCATTCCGCACTGGGTCAGAATACGAACGAGGAGCAGAATAAGGAATTCCACAATTTCCCCTCCCTTACAATGTTTCTCAACCAATTAATGTGAGCATTTGTAGTGTAGCTCAAGGGTAAAATGGTATGCCACTTGGACTTGGTAGTCTAGTGTCCTTCTGTCATTGAACTATCGAAACAAGTTCATGTCAACCTTGTCTCCATAGGCAGGGCATTCACTATTTTACTTAATTCGCAACCGTTTATAGCTAAATACTAACTACCTCTAAAGATGCCTAGCTGTCTTACTTCACCTTATGCCCTCAGTATTTCTTGTTGGATAAAATAGCAACAGAGTGCTAAGGAACCAGGGTGGGCGCTTATTATTAACACTGCCCAATCCGGGTACATGTATTGGGGGATTGGAATCAATTGTAAGCAATGGACATGGTGTCATATTCACGATTACGTCATTGACCACACTAACTCTGCCAGACATCATCAACAATAACTTGGGATTCTGCAAGTTCGGTGGCCATTTTGTAGTGACATGCCTCCTGACTCAATGATGACATCGTACAAAGTGTGTGTCGTCTATGACATATTCGTTTGCATATGGCAATCGTTTGTATAGTGCAATTGATTCGCTGGATTTATGCGTCTTTGTTCATTACAGTCTGAAATACAGCAGGGTGGTGTACCCTGTTCCAGCCATACCCTGGAAAGCACTAGTACATGCTGGTCATAGTTTTTTATGTTTTTCCAGCAATTGGAATTGTTCTGTTAATTAACATGGCTAGCTAGCAGACTGTGGTGGTGACCATATTCTAACCCATGCTAAGTACATAGTATTACCCATTAGAGCAGGTATCATCTAAGAAAGAGACTTGGAATTTCGATTTGTGTCTTAGATGTTGTTTTACTTCAGCAAAGTAGAAACGTCTCCATTGTTGTTAAGATGTGTTTGTCCATACCTTGAAAGACACCATGACACTAAATCTGTACTTATCAGAGATTCGTACTATTAGTACTGGTTGACATAGTGTATATGAGCTAAGACTGAGACTGAGTGAGGTGTACTCACTAACCAGGAGTATGCAACTAACTAGGTACCTACTTAGCAAGTTGCACTGTATTAATTTTTATTGCCTTTACTGAGTGCTGAGTGTATTCATTGCCTCCACGCACAGGTACAATGCAAAGAGAAGGCACTGGAGAAGAACAAAACTGAACCTGTAGTGTAGTGTGGCCATTATTTGGAACATTGTACTATGTATGTCAATGAATCCTCTCCACTGTGGCACGACTGTTTCAAATAATCATGACATTTACAAATGTGGACACATGTACGTATGTATAATGAGTGATCTAGTATAGTGGAGGCATATCAGTGTGATTGCCTCCAAGTATGACAGTGCGCAATATGCACATATATACAGTGCATGAAACATAACATTATGGTCTATATAATAAGACCATCATGATCAAAGGCCACAGTATAAATAAATATACACACATGCACGGTTGATAAAATTAATCTGAACAATGTACTCTACATCCATATACAATAAACGCAAACAAAACACTGTACACATTGTGTTGTAACATGCAGTAGAATTGATCATGACAAGAATAAATGTCATTTCTTCTGATCTTCACTCCATGTTGGATCTTTGATGACTTTATTTTCCAAATCCTTTGCAACTTTTGTTCCGGGGTAGCTTCTAACTTTTCTAGTAGGAACCTCCATGTTGAGGGACAGGACATCCCAGAGAGACCGTCCCTCCAGTACTGCAGGGCTAGTAGACCACCAAGTGGATCTGTACGGTAAGCCTGCACTTGGTCAACTGGAACTCCTAGGTTAACAGCCAGAAACTGCCAAAGTGGTCTCAGCAGCAAAACATTATTGAGACCGACATCTGATGGAGTCAGACTTGTGATGATGGAATCAAAAATGTAATATTATTGCTGTATGCTCGTGCAATGAAGCATGTCGGAATGGGAAGACTGCATGTCGGAATATAACTATCCCTATATCAATTGCAGTGATACACAGTATAGTGTCTGCAGCTGTTGATAGGGATTGTTATATTCCTGGACCAACAGTCTTCTCATTCCGACATGCTGCTCACTCTGATGGTCTCTTTCCACTCATCCCTACCTTGTTCTTTCCCTTTTTTGGTTGTCCGTATATCCTTTTTCATTTTAAATGTTTTATTATGCTTAATGTATTATAATAATTATAATGTAGTAATGTAGTAGAAAGACATTCTTTAATCAGTACAATATCAATATTATTATACGTACTTTATAGTAATACTATTATAATATAAATCATATATAATTATATTGTGCTATAATTATGGTATGTAGCTAGGGACTAGAAAATTATTATAATAATATTAATATATATGCCTATATGCATATATTGCACACTAGCTAATGCTACATATATAATGATATTATTGTACTTTTTATGATCAATAAATATAATTTAAAATTCAATTTTACATAGATCAATTTGAACTACGCATATTGTATGAATTTAAAAATAATGTTACTATTGTACTTTGCTAAGCACCAACAATATTAGTACGGTAACCATATATTATACTTACAAAAATAACACAGTGTTGTCAAGTACTACTCCAAGCTGGGTTGCTCCGGACTTCCTTCTCCAGGGTATCAGCTACATTAGGTCCTTTGGATTCTTTCAATATTTTCAGCAGAAACCCCCATGTTGGAGGGAATAGAATCCCAGATTTGCCATCCCTCCAGTATCGTAGAGCCAGTAGTCCACCAAGGGACTGGTCTGATCTCAAAGATTGAACTTCATCCACTGGTACACCCAAACTGATAGCCAAAGAGTGCCAAACTGGAACCTTGTTCAGTACACCTTGGAGGCCAATGTCTGATGGTGCTATATCTACAGACAACACACGACCACAATTATAATTATGCATGAATTAGATACAATAAGTTACTGCTACAGTACGCCCAATATGTACCTCAATATATAATTCCACTCGACAATCTGTAATATCTATGAATGTCTAATAATAGCAAGTGTTGGTGTCTATTGTGCCCTATCTGAATACCTGTCCCCCACACACTAGTGATGCTAGCCCATGTTCATTGTTGAAGTACAGTACTACATGATCCAATTACACCAGTACACGTTCCCTTGTGTACAGGGTTTACTATAATATAAACATCTCACTAGTGTACCCTGTGTTGGTTCCATGTTCTACTAGTGTGCAGTGTGTCCACTACATGCACCCATAGTGTATGTGGACTGTCTAAGATTAGCATACCACCTATGTATGTGTTCCACTGATGTGAAGTGTCAGTTACACGCTGGCCTATGGCTACTTTTACTATAGAGGACACACTACATGTTCCTCAGGTGGAAAATCCATATGTGTCTTTTCACATATGATGTCCACAACACATAATTCCCTCAAACTGTACACATGTATTCTCACTTTGAGAATTATTGGTTTCCTGCTCAGGAGACACAGACTCTACATTGAATTGAAAGAAACAAATTAATCATAATAATAACAGTTTTATCAATATGGATCTTAGGGCCGGGGGTTCATTGTCATTCCCCTAAGGATGTGAAAAGTTCTCAACATGTAATCTCCAATAAAACCTACCTTCTCTATTGACACCTGCCAACTCTTGTGTTCCCACACCAGGAGATACTGGAGATAATGACAGTAGAACAATGGTTATTAGCATGCCAATAATCCAATGTGTGTACACACTATTATCAAATACACTGTGACACATGTATTTAAATACAACATGTGAACACAGTCATACACTACATAAGTATACATTCAATACTAATACATGTACAGGTATGACCACATACAACCACAAATGTTAGGTAGAATGTCATTATCTTTGAACAGGACAAGGACTATTTTATAGTATTACACACATATAATATGCCCAATAGGGAGTACTGTAGCCATGGTGATGGTGCACCCACTGGAGGTTGTTCGAGGTTAGTTGTATATAGTTCCTATATGTATCGTACAGTACTTACCCGAAATATACATAAAATAAACATGCACAGATACACGAGATGTTTGTGTACTTACAAGCACACACTATTTCACCTGGTACTTCCTCTACGACATCCTCAGCTTTGACTGAATAACAAAGGTTTTCACCATCGATCCCCTCAATGATTAGCTTCGTGACTGTACACAGAGCACGGCAGTCACTGTGACAGTTATTCTGTGTAACATCAACTAAGAATGACGGAGGATAGACTCCCTCTTCTACAGCCATTTTCATTTTCTTTTTGGTATTATGAGTGCCGTAACGGACGTCAGCTTTCCTGATCTGTGAAGAAGCAATTACAACCATTACAATAAATGAATTGCAGGACCAATCTTTTGTTTCAACTCACTTGTGGTGACACTAGATAAGCACCCCAACATTTACCGTGTGATTCACTGAGCTGTCCTGTTATTACTTGCTTCTTGAACTTGAAGGTCACGCAGTGTTTAAAACACCTTCTCCAATGTTTCCAATACTTATTGAGAACCTGTAGTGTAGAGGATAGTTCAAAGTTAGCCAACTGTATACCATATCAAAGTACATACACATCATACATAATAAACACTGTACCTTTAGCCAATACGGAATATTGTAAATAATGGCCACCCTCAGCAGACGATTGCTCCCTTCCACCTTCTCCCAGGCACTAGCACAGTAACTAGATGGGATCTTCTCCCTCATGGCTAGTCCTAGTAGACTGCAGTGTCCTGATAGCTCCACAGTACCAAATGTGCCATGTAGTGATGTACACTTGGGATCCATGGCTGTGAATGTGTACATCTGTTCACCTTCTGGAAGAACATGTGGGGAGATGACAAAGGAAACATCTTCTTCAAGGTGACCATGATCTCCAGCTATCCAATGAGGAATGTGGAGCTTCAGGGATTTGATGACTTTGGAGTGGTCAAACCAGACATAGACCACTGGACTGGCTAGCCTGTAACCACTTGGAAGAGCAAAGGGACCATCAAGGATGATGCCATATCTCACCTCCAGTGAGTCACTGCTAATGGCAGTAGCTGGCACCTCCATACGAAATATTCTGTTGTTAACATTACTGTGTTCAAAGGTGTCTGGCTCCAGCAGGAATTCCCCTCCATTCTGTGTAATGTGGAGGGTCTGAATACCAAACGGAATCCAGCACTGGTCCAGAAAATGAGATTCATGATCTTCAGTAAAGGATGTGAATAGAATAAACAGTATACAGATTAGTGTACGCATAATATACATATTATATTATTATACCAATATTAGTTAATAATAAAGCATCCGCATATTCATACAATATGTACATTATAATGTATACTCACCATGATCTAGTCCAGCATCTATTCTAGGAGGATCTGAACTACCACCAGAACTGGGAGTTGGGTCCTACACAAGATGAAGAACAAGATTGTAAACAGTGGCAAGTATTATTATAGACTAGTAGTTATCAGATTGGCTCTTATCATCAGGATTGGTGCACTTTCATGTGTAGCATAATTAACTTACTAATGATTTGGGACTTCCTGTCATAAAGGTAGATTGATCTGTCAAACTAACTGTCTTTACTTTGATTCTTTGTGCTGGTGGTGGAAGGTCATCATATTCAGGAAATGAGATGGATTCATATCCTGAGCTCGTCGTACTAGATGCATATTCAATTTGTGAGTACTGAAGTGTACAAAACAAAACGATCATAAATCAAACCATACAATATAGTACTGATACTACTGTATTGCCTACTAATAGTAGAACAATAGTATAACAGTAGGCTTTCAAATTGACATCATATCAATACAAATTTGTTTATTCACAAAATAAATTACATTAATGCAAACAACGATACATACGTATTAAGGATTATGCATGTTCTGTATTTACCTTCATTAATCGGCTATCAGATACCTTAGTCAATCTCTTCAGTGCATCTCTCCATTGCGGAAATAAAAACAATTTATCACATTCTTTTTTTGACAACCTATCTCTCCAGTAATATTCAGTCAGCACTACATATGGTGGAAAAATAGAGCAAAAAAAGCAATCACTGAGTCAGATGACATAACACAAATATTATAACTGTAAACAGGTTAGAAGAGACATTACAATTCATCCGCCATGAAGTCCCAGCCACTTGTCCTCCATGATTAAGTGTATTTTGGGCTTCTAATTTCATATAGGGGTGGGGACTATGACTAAGGGCAGAAAAGCCCAACTATTTCCAGTATCATGTTACAACATCAGCTTATCCAATTTTGCTATAGTTGTGTGATACTGCATTGTCTTACATAGACAATTGAGCCAACTATTGGATGTGAATCACAATTGCAAAACAGGTCAGTAGCAGTCTGCTTGACTCTTGCAAAAATCGATTGAGGTGTCAAGAATTGAATGCTACAGATATATATTTGTAATGCAATATATATAATTAGACATAATTGCAAAATTAAAATGTACAGTGACACGAGGACCGAGAATACTTGCCTCGCTTTTCAGCCCAGCAACAAGGTAGGATATATAATAGACTGCCACTTGGTTCTATAGTGTTATACCCGGTACATCCCTACTGTATACACATTCTTGCATGCTGGTGTCTTCAAAGTTAACAATAACAAAAATTAAAAATTACACAAGTTGTGTACATGTAATAGTTGTACCCCTCTTTTGCTCAGTACATTCCCATGTACCGACCAAAAGAGGGGTACAACTATTATGTATCCCGTTCAATAGTGCGATTACCAGTAGCGGAGATGGATTTCGTTCACATCGAAAAAGACGATTTTCTCAAAGAGCTGGAGGTCGCTATCAACCCATTCAGATGGCTTCTTGGCCGCCTGTACTTCCCGAACAAACGAGCGTCAGGACACTTATCAAACGAACGAGGAAAATGGCCGAATCCACGAGCCTTGGAATATTTACCGAGTGAACGAAGAAACTTGCCGAACCAACGAGTTTTAGAGTATTTACCGAATGAACGAGGAAACTTGCCGAACCAACGAGGCATACGATACTTACCGAACGAACGAAGCAACGGTTATGGCTTCTTTTAATGGAAAATCCGAGAAACAACCTTTTTCAACCCCCGTTGAAAACGACGAAGAATGGCTCGAGCCAAGAATACAGCCGAGAATACACAATGGGCACATAACAATGTCTGTTGATTAATTAATACCAGTCACTTAAAAACTGGGGTACACACATGAATAGAGCTGCAAATTAATGTTAACAACATGTAGTATGCAATTATACCATTTTAGGTGAAATCATATCCCCACACTACTGACTCAGAGGTGAAGATTACATCAAAACATCGACCACAAACTCACTTCCTGTTTTCTCTGCCAGC
This sequence comes from Chondrilla cf. caribensis, assembly GCA_964020155.1. Lineage (NCBI taxonomy): Eukaryota > Metazoa > Porifera > Demospongiae > Chondrillida > Chondrillidae > Chondrilla > Chondrilla cf. caribensis. The sequence continues at coordinate 3,912,940 of OZ026553.1, forward strand.
TCATGAATCATGCCAACAGCCATCAATCCGTCCGTAATATCTTGATGAACAGGATTACCAGTTCTCACAACATTCCATTCTACATCTTTCATTTTCTTTGGTAGTACTTTTGAACACAACACACTTATATCTAGGAATAATGTGTGTAATAGGAATATCATTAGAAATATAATGTGTACAGTATATCCCAGTTAGGAGCAATATCAAAGGTACTTCTACATTGTGTACGTACAACTTTATTTTCTACAAGTCCAACAAAATCCATACCTACAGACTAGTATGGGGAGAATTTATCAATTTATATATCAAGTTTCCTGTCCAAACTGAATATCACTAGTGATGACAGCAATTTAAATTGATTAGTCACTGAAAGTAATACAGTGACTATATTACCCACTTGATTATTTACTGTGATTGATCAATTTATCAATCCATTACTTTATGCTCATAATTGAGTGGAAAATACAGTCCATTCTCACTACTAGAACTATTACAGACATGTAATAAACCGTCAACAATACACACTACATATACTCACTTTGAAACTTGACAATCAATTTGTCTTCAATGGTTCTAGCCACTAGTGAATGCCTACCCTCATGAAGAAGCAGTACACCCAACACACCAGAGACAACCTTCATTGCAGCAGTGCCAGTAGAGACATCCACTGTAGTACCTCTTTTCCCTTCAAACACTTGATGAATGGCCTTTGATCCAGCTAAAGGTGACCACATCATGAGGTGACAAACACTAAACAAACATGTTTACACAGTGAACATCTTACCTCTCACACATTTAGCTTCCTTCTTCATGCCATGCTCCTCAAACACTTTAGCAGTTTCCAGTGATATCTCCAGTGGTTGAGGACATTGGTGTACAAAGATGCTCACAAACCTCTCCCATGTACCTTTGATCTCTTTTCCGGCAAATAATTTATTTGCCAGTAGATGTTCCCCCAGCAATTTAGATACAACTAGATTATAGGGAAGTGAGTAATATGATAATAATTGCACATATATATTATTTGGGAACAATGCAGTTATAGTAGTACACATACACACAGACACACGCGCACACACGCATGCACACACACACAAACAAATGTACGTACATATACATGTTGTTATATGTAGATATCATAAGTACATACACATGTGACAGCCTTGTAACTCAGGGTGGATTGTAGTGGATAGTGATACCATTATTGTATTGGCCATGAGAGTGAGGTAGGAATTAACAATTAACTAGATAAAGTGTCTGTACCCACCACACCCCTCACAGAGGTACTTTATAGTTATTATATGGGATGTTCACATATAATATATAATAGACTAATCACATCCCACAGAGGCAATGGCTTGCCATGATAATAACTGGTACAATGGCAACCTATGAAGTACTTAACCTTTGATCCACCCACACAACATACCACATATACATATCCTGTACATTGACTAGATTATGGACGTTCACAATAAGAGTGCCCTACCTTCCAACAACATCACTTCTTCACGCCCAGTAAGGCCACACTTCCATAAGACATCAACAATTCTTGCCATCACTGAGGGCTCTTTTGTATATGAAATGGCACAAATGTGATTCAAAGCAGTCAACCATGAGTATCCCTTCCAGGTCTTCTGTATTTCTCCAACCTCTTCTTTGAATATCAATCCTTCCTGACTGATATCACCAAGTGCTATGTAGAAGAAGGGGACGTAAGTAGTAAAAACAACAACTGAATTTAAATGAGAAGAATAACAAAGAGAACAAGAAGTAGGAATAATACTGCAATACATGCTTAGCTTACATGTTCCTCTTGTGTACAGGGTTGGCATGTGTAGTGTGTGCAGGTCTGTTCATCATTAATTGAGGAAATACACCACATTCGTCATTGAATAATCAAGAAATGATGAATATGCACACAGTGTCACATGCATGTACATTCACACAGACATACATATACACAGATGTACGTACAGTGTCAATGTATGTACAGTATGTATACAGATGGACTGTACACATAGATGTCATAATATATATGTACCCGATGCGTGGGCGTTTTCAATCAACTACAAAAGCGCCGACAGGAGTACATTCGCGATGTACTGGGGTACATTTGTGATGTACCCCAGTTTTTGTAAGTGGCATTATTTAATCTAACAAGCTTCGGATAGTTACTGAGCGAACGATGAAACTCGCCGAACCCATGAGCCTTGGAATATTTACCGAGCGAATGAGGAAGCTTGCCGAACCCAAAAGCCTCAGAATATTTTCCGAACGAACAAGGGAAACCGGCCAAACCCACGAACCTTAGAATATTTACCGAACGAATGAGGAGACTTGCCGGAACCAAAAGCCTTAGAATATCTACAGAACGAACGAACGAAATAGGAAACTTGCCAAAAAAACGAGCCTAGGAGTATTAACTTTACCGAACGAGAGAGGAAACTTGCTGAAACGAACCTGAGACTCAGAGTATACAATTTACCGAACGAATGACGATTACTGCAGTGTTATTAGGCCTTCTTGCTACTCTTCATTGAAAACCTCGATCGATAGGCCTACCAGCCCGCGTAAATGAATGTGCCTACGGGGTACATACTAGTTATACCCCGCTTTCGGTGTGTACTGTGCGGATGCACTAAGTGTTAGGAATAGATTGGCCGAGGGCGCAGCAGGATTATGGATGTTCAAAATAAAATTGTCCCACCTTTCAATAACATCACATTTTTCTGATCAGTAAAGCCACTCTTCTGCAAGATATTTGCAATTCTTGTCATCTCTGAGGGTTCTTTTGTACATGAAATTTTACAAATGGAATTCGATGCAGTCTTCAATGAGGATCCCTCCCAACACTTTGGTACTTGTTGAAGTTCTTCTTTGGACATCAATCCTTCCTGACTGATATCACCAAGTACTATGTAGAAGAAGGGGATGTGAGTAGTAATAATAATAATAACAATGACAATGAGAAGAATAACAAGGAGAACAAGAAGAACTGATATCACCAAGTGCTACGTATGTAGAAGAAGGGGGGCGTAAGTGGTAACAATAATAACAGCAACCAAAATAAGAAGAATAACAAAGAAGAACAAGAAATAGGAGTAATATTGCAATACATGCTACATGTTCCCCTTGTGTACAGGGTTGACATGTGCAGTGTGTCCATGTCTGTTCATCATTAATTAGGGAAATACGCCACATTCATCATTGAATAATTCATCAAGAGAATTTTATGGATAAACACACACACATACACATGTATACATGCACAAATACACACATAGATGTACATACAGTGTACAGTATATGTACAGTGCATACAGATGTACTGTACATATACATGTCATCATACACATGTACACACATGTTAGAGATCTGGAAGGATTGTAGTGGATATTGATACAATAATTGTTTTACTGTTCATTAGGGTGAGGTCAGTGTTAACAATTGAGATAAAGCTTCAGAGTTCCTTCACAGTTATTATGTGTGATGCTCATACTTAAAATAATTTATAACAATAATTAGAACATTTTGTAAATTAACCACCCACACAGTTGCATTATGGCAATATAGGTACAATATGTCTGCATGGGAAGTAATAAATCATTGATCTCCCAGCACAGCACACCACATATACAGTACAGCTGGAGTACATAAAAAGGTCATCCATAATATGTACATACACATGTCAGAGCTCTTTGACTAAGGAAGCATATTGTAGTCAATATAGACCAATATAGACATATTACAATTACTGTATTTCTAACGAGGGCAAGGTTGGTGTTAACAATTAAAATAAAGAGTATGTACCCAGTACAGCTCTTCCAGAGTTGCTTCATATTTACAATGGTAGTGTGTTCCATAGGCGGTGCAATGGGGGGGGCAGTTGCCCCCCTACTTTTTAAGGAGACATGTAACATTACATAGGACACAGGAATCTAAAGGATAATCTGTATTCTGTTTGTATCTGTATCTTTGGTAACTCTCTGAATTGTAGTTTACTTAGTCCTCTAATGCTACAAATTCTGATTACCTCACATATTAATATAATTTTGAATGAGCCTTGGGGTTATGAACATATGCATAGCATTTACTCAACACTGAAGTGAAGTAGTGGCTAGCTGCCTCTGTGAATACCTGATAGATACCTTAAGGTTAACTTTGTGAGCTCAAAAGGATACCCTTTCAGTGTCTTGATGGCTACTTTGTATTGTTCCTCTGACTTTATACATAGAATGAGAGACAGGAGTGAAGCCTGTATAGTTGTAAAGTCTTCCTTATTGATTTCTTTACATTCCTCTTTAGTTACAACCCCTTCCTCTAAATGAAGTTTCATCATCACTGTACAGTGTAAGGAGAAGAGTACGTGCTGAGTGAACTACATGACAACACTCAAATGTTAAGAACATACTTCATCATCACCTATTACAGTAACTGTTACAGTATTACTAAATTACATTATAATACGATAAGGTTAGGATCAATGTAGCTAGTTGCTAGTATAGAATGGAGCAGCATCTTGATGTTGCACTTCGCATGGCAAGATGGGCGCTACATGTATTATCATCTCAATTGAGGACATCACTCCACACAACATTAGTTTTATTATTCATGTTTCGATAGGAAGATATATGTCGATGTAGCTAATTACCTCTTGCGATGTCGAGAAAACGATATCCAAAAGTACAACAACATCGGTTTCTGGCAGCCATTTTCGAGGAATAGCGAGCAGATTGGAAAATCCCCTTCTGTCCAGTGTAAACTGTTAACTATAAACATAGATACTCTATACTACGGTGCGTAGTATAGAGTATCTATGCTATAAACCAGTATATCAACCATTCGGTGGAATTTGGAAAAAGTTATGCTAGCGGCGGGGAGTGACGGTGGTGATCACAAGGACGCTGACTTTCAGTTTAAATTCTTAAGAATGCGAACCGGAATTGAAACAATCATGAAATTGGAAACCTGTAGTGCAGTACAGATTCACCACTCTCCGCTGAAACTGGAGAAAATGGGTGGACACGGGAAGAACTGACTGCGAGTGCCGTCTATGGCTACCACGAGAAGAAGAAGGATACTGGTGAGTCAGAGAGTGTAGCCAGCCTTACTAAAGTTGACGTCCTCCATTACTCCGGGTAGACAACCTCTTCAATTTGAGGACTCCTGGGTTCACAGTTCGTGTTACCTTCACAACATAGGCTATACCACTGCAATAGTGGCTTGTTTCACGAGTAAATTATAGACGTCTTCCCGTGTAGTGAGGCAGTGTCAACAGTAGGATAGAACGGGTTGACGTGGAATCGGGTTCTTATGAGTTGACCCGAATCTGTGCTAATTTCAGACATTATTGCTATTTTATCAATCATTCAATCCATATGGATACATCTTCAGTAGGAGGTCATCCCTATACAAATACGGATTACCTAGGAAGAACGATTACGGCCGTTTCCTCTAACCCTAACCCCTAACTCTACTACTAAAAAACTAACTCTACCCTATCCCTAACTCAAGAACCTAACTCTACCCTATTCCTACCTCTAAAACCTAACCCTAACCCTAACTCTACCCTACCCCTAACTCTAAAACCTAACTCTACCCTACCCCTACCTCTAAAACCTAACTCTACCCTATCCCTACCTCTAAAACCTAACTTCACCTTAATCTTCTTTTTTGCACACAACAATGACATGTTATAACAGACAATTGTTTTGACTGTTGAATATAGTGTCCATTTCACTGTCCCCGGCTGTCATGTGATTTAACCTTTTTTCTCTTCCATTTCTCATGTAGCCACATCTGGATATGGGACAAAGCATGCAAGATTGAGCAAAGACTCTCTGAGAGTGAGAGTCTGTGTTTCTTCATTGAGCTAGTTGTGTCCTTAGCAACACACATCATACTATCAGTGTATTTGTGTGTGTGTGTGTGTGTGTGTGTGTGTGTGTGTGTGTGTGTGTGTGTGTGTGTGTGTGTGTGTGTGTTTGTGTGTGTGTGTGTGTGCATGTCTATATTTAGACTGGTGTACATACATATGTGTTACTTGTGTGTACGTATTTGCAGTACATACCCTATTATACATACTTGGATTACTTGTATAGAAGTATATACAAGTATACAGTTGTATGCACATTCATATTATGTTTACATTGTTGTCATATCTTGTTTGGATTTGTGAGGTTCTACAGTACTTACTAAGCAACACACAGTGTACATATTTCATTATGCCTAATATGTGTATATATTTTAGGTGTCCTCAGAAGAGAGGTACCACTGTATAGGACATCTCATCTTAGTCTCGAGGTGTCCTCAGTAGAGAGGTTCCATGGTATAGAATAGATATAAGGTAATCTTAGTACAGAGGTGTCCTCAGTAGAGAGGTTCCTCATTATAACCAGTTTACAATTTTTAGGGGCTGCCACAGGCAGCCCCTATATTGTTTTCATTTCCACTTCCGGTATGTAACGCTCGTCCGATAGATATAATATATATATATATATATATATAATATGTGTTCCTACGCGTAACCGCAACAATGAAGTTATATTAGAATTTATATTGCGCGAAATAAAGATGGCCGATTTCGAACGCTGACAATTTGAAATTGGGCTAGAATTCGTGCGCTGAAGCTCTGCCGAACGTAATAACTTCAGCGAAGGTTCTTCTAAATCTAACAAAGATGCCCAAGTAATTCGAGTGCGGGGGGCGGCAGCCCCACGAGTTTTTAAACTTGAATTACTTGTTGGAATTCAACTAGTGGTTGTTATTGACAAGTGGTTGTTGTTGTTATTTCTCTTGTTTGTGTACACAACTCACTCATGTAGTTCTTCCATTAATTTTCTTATTATTATTCTCTCCAATCTCACTTTACAGAACTTTGATTCCTGTTGAATCACTCCATAATCACGTGGAGATCCAGTTATAATGTGAGTCCACACACAGAAGTATTTATTATTTAAAGCTATTTGTAACAATCTGACATGTCACACAAACACAGATGCATATGTGTAAATGCAACATTTCACAGCCATGTACTGTGGGTGGATATGCAATTGTCTGGTATTTTTGTATTCATGTGTTTGTAAGCACTAGCACAATGTGTGCTTGTGTTCCATACATACAGTGTGTATGCACACACAAGGGTATTCTAGGTGTACAGTTTCATAGTGTGAGAATATGTTTACGGAAGTATTTATAGACAGTTTATCACACACAAACACACACACACACACACACACACGTGTACACACGTACATGCACACACACACATGCATACACACACACACACACACACACACACACACACACACACACACACACACACACACACACACGCACACACACACACACATACACACACACACACACACACACACACACACACACACACACACACACACACACACACACACACGAACACAGTTACACACGTGGCACCTCACAATCATGCAGGTATGGTGTGTACATGTATGGGTATCTACTGTTTGTGTGTTCATGTGTGTTGAAGCATAAGTGTATATATCTGTGTGCTTGTGTGTGTGTACACACATTCAATATGTATGCATATGTATGTATGACATGTATCCACATACAGGTGTATTCTAGGTGTACAGTTTCAAAGTGTGAGGTTAGGTTGAGGCACTAGTCTCACAGTGCCAGACCATGTACATGGCCACTGTATTCATATTCCCTCAATTCCCACTACATAGTGAGTACAGTGGAACCTCCATAATCCAACATTCTGTATTATCCAACTGTGTTCTGAAACATGCATAACCATCGTTATAGACTACACCGGAAAACATGCTAACCTGTTTAATCCGACATGTTAAATTTTGCCCAAATTGTGTTGGATTATCAAGGTTCTACTATGTACGTATGTACTTGCATTCTGTACTGTGCTAGTTGTCTACATATATCTGTAGTATAGTGTTGTTGTCAGGACATGTATGTACATATGTACGTATGTATGCAGTACAGTGTTGGGGTAAGTAGAGATAAGGGTATTTCTGGAGAGAATTGTTCTGAAGTTGGTGCCATTTCTTTACCTTTTTATTACGATAAGTGACATTTGATTTCTCCAATTCTACTCTTTCCACCATTTCTGCCATATCAGCCATTTCCCCTGCCTGTACAGTGTGATATGCAATACCTGTCCACCTCTACCTACACACATGTACAGTCCTTTCGACTCACCAGTGTACCACATCTGACTGTGGTGTGTCGTTGCTTACAGAACTGTAGACTTTGGACAGTATCAGTGGTGAACTCCTAGATCACAAGTAAAGAGTGTATTCTATTCTCTCAGACAATGCAACCCAGATAATGAGCCAGGTATGTATGTCTGTAGCAATAATTATGTAACCCTATAATATATGTGCATATGGTGCGTTACATGTAAATAAACATACATATGTATGTACCATTAATTTTGTGTATACAGTATGTGTTTAAACATACAACATGTGTTTGTTGGTATGCTTTGTAAGTTAACAAACTTCCATTTACATAATTATAAGAAATGATTAAAACATATCAACCATGAAGGTCTACGTCAGTTACAAACTAGCTATGTAAAAGCTCATTAACTCACAATTCATACCATTACTGGAACTATAGCAGGGGCCTCCACGATATCATGTGTGTTTTGTGCCATTTTGTACAATCATACATACATAGATGTACATATGTATGTACGGTATCTGTTCATAGATAGCTGGAAGGTTATATAAATCATGGTCACATTTGTTTACAATAAACAACCTATTGTTTATCAATCCTCTACTACAGGAAGCCACAGATGATTTCAGAGGACATGAGAGTAGATTGTACCCTTCATTGAAGTGATCTCTGTGTTTTGTAAATTTACATTATGATGTATTATAATAATAGTAATGTAGTGGGAAGACATTATTATGATGATTATACTCAGTATACTGTATAATACTTTTATAATGCTATACTATATTATATAATTAATAATTTACAATAAATAATATAATAATATTATTAAACACTCATAGGGTAAATTATATATGCGCATACATATTATATCTATATCTTATTAAATTTTCGTTTAAAGTATATATTTTTGATGATCAATATGATTAATTTAAAATTCAATTTTACATATTATATCACATCAAAATCGATGCACGTACTACTATTATACTTTGGTATTTATGCACTGACAATAATATAATAATACCATATTAAGTCTTACAAAAATAACAGTGTTGTCAAGTACTACTCCAAGCTGGGTTGCTCCGGATATCCTTCTCCATCGCATCAGCCACATTAGGTCCTTTGGATTCTCTCATTATTTTCAACAGAAATCCCCATGTTGGAGGGAATAGGTCTCCAGACTTGCCATCCCTCCAGTATCGTAGAGCCAGTATTCCACCAAGGGACTGGTCTGATCTCAAAGATTGAACTTCATTTACAGGTACACCCAAACTGATAGCCAAAGAGTGCCAAACTGGAACCTTGTTCAGTACACCTTGGAGGCCAACGTCTGATGGTGTTTTATCTACAGACAACACAAAACCACAATTATAATTATGCATGCATTAGATACAATAGGTTACTGCTACAGTAAGCCTATTACCTCAATATATAATTCCATTCGACAATCTGTAATACCTACGAATGTCTAACAATAGCATGTGTTGGTGTCTATTGTATGTGCCCTGTCTGAATATATACCTGTCCCTCACACACAAGTGATGCTAGACCATATTCATTATTGATGTACAGTACTACATGTTCCAATTACACCAGTACATATTCCCATTGTGTACAAGGTTTGCTACACAAAACACCTCACTAGTGTACCCTGCGTTGGTTCTATGCTCTACTAGTGTGTAGTGTGTCCACTACATGTACCCATAGTGCATGTGGACTGCCAACTACATCTTTCCTCTAGATTAGCATGCCAGCTATGTATGTGTTCCCCTGATGTGAAGTGTCAGTTACACGCTGGCCTATGGCTACTCTTACTGTAGAGGACACGCTACAATGTTCCTCTAGTGGAAAATCCATATGTACATGTCTTTTCACATATTATGATGTCCACAACACACAATTCCCTCAAACTGTACACATTTATTCTCACTTTGAAAATTATTGGTTTCCTGCTCTGGAGACACAGACTCTACATTAAATTGAAAGGAACAGATTAACATTTTTATGTATCTGAGTACTGGCAGTTGATTGTCATTCCCCTAAGGATGTGAATCGTTTCACAATATGTAATCTCCAATAATACCTACCTTCTCTACTGACACCTGCTGACTCTTGTGTTCCCACACCAGGAGATACTGGAGACAATGACAGTAGAACAATGGTTATTAACATGGCAATAATCCAATGTGTGTATACACTATATCAAATACACTGTGACACATGTAATTAGATACAACATGTGAACACAGTCATACACTACATAAGTATGCATTCAAATACTAATACATGTACAGGTATGACCACATACAACCACAAATGTTATGTAAAATGTTACTATTTTGAACAGGACAAGGACTATTTTATAGTATTACACACATATAACATGCCCAATATGGAGTACTGTAGCCATGGTGATGGTGCACCCAGTGAAGGGGGTTCAAGGTTAGTTGTATATAGTTCCTATATAAATCGTACAGTGCATGCATTACCCGAAATATACATAAAATACACATGCATAGATACACTAGATGTTTACGAAAGCTAAGTGGAATTCAGCCTGCTGAGAGAGAAAGGAGAAAAGCAAAAAAACGGCAACTGCGGGACTTGAACCCAGGGTGTCTGACTAAAGCCGTGGTGGCTTCGTGGCTCAGTGGTTTATGGCGGCTTTAGTCAGACACCCTGGGTTCGAGTCCCGCAGTTGCCGGTTTTCCCTTTTCTCCTTTCTCTCTCAGCAGGCTGAATTCCACTTAGCTTTCGTATCTGTCATACGCCTGTTTACTTACATATATGATCATCTATGATTAAGATTAGATGAAATGATTACACCCACTAAAAAAACGAGTAGACTAGGAGTAGTAGTGAAGATATCTAACGAAGTTACTAAAAGAACTGTTACATACACTAGATGTTTGTGTATTTACAAGCACAAACTAACTCACCTGGTACTTCCTCTACGACATCCTCAGCTTTGACTGAATAACAAAGGTTTTCACCATCAATCCCCGCAATGATTAGCTTTGCAACTGTACACAGAGTACGGCAGTCACTGTGACAGTTATTCTGTGTAACATCAACTAAGAATGACGGAGGATAGACTCCCTCTTCTACAGCCATTTTCATTTTCTTTTCCGTATTATGAGTGCCATAATGGATATCAGCTTTCCTGATCTGTAAAGAAGCAAATACAAGCATCACAATGAATGTATTACAGGACCAATCTTTTGTTTCAACTCACTTGTGGTGACACTAGATAAGCACCCCAACATTTACCGTGTGATTCACTAAGCTGTCCTGTTATTACTTGCTTCTTGAACTTGAAGGTCACACAGTGTTTAAAACACCTTCTCCAGTGTTTCCAATACTTGTTGAGGACCTGTAGTGTAGAGGATATCTCAAAGTTAGCCAACTGTATACCATATCGAAGTCCATACACATCATACATAATAAACACTGTACCTTTAGCCAATATGGAATATTGTAAATAATGGCCACCCTCAGCAGACGATTGCTCCCTTCTACCTTCTCCCAGGCACTAGCACAGTAACTAGATGGGATCTTCTCCCTCATGGCTTGTCCTAGTAGACTGCAGTGTCCCGATAACTCCACAGTACCAAATGTGTCATGTAGTGAGGTACACTTGGACTCCATAGTTGTGAATGTGTACATCTGTTCACCCTCCGGAAGAACATGTGGGGAGATGACAAAGGAGGCATCTTCTTCAAGGTGACCGTGATCTCCAGCTATCCAATGAGGAATGTGGAGCTTCAGGGATTTGGTGACTTTGGAGTGGTCAAACCAGACATAGACCACTGGACTGGCTAGCCTGTAACCACTTGGAAGAGCAAAGGGACCATCAAGAATGATGCCATATCTCACCTCCAGTGAGTCACTGCTAATGGCAGTAGCTGGTACTTCCATACGAAATGCTCTGTTGTCAACATCACTGTGTTCAGGTGAGGCTGGCTCCAGTAGGAATTCCCCTCCATTTTGTGTAATGTGGAGGGTCTGAATACCAAATGGAATCCAGCACTGGTCCAGTAAATGAGATTCATGATCTTCAGTGGAGGATATGAATAGAATATACAGAATATAAGACTAATTAGTGTACGTACGTATATAACTATATTTATAAATGATAAAGCATCCACATATTCATACAATACATTTGATTGCATACTCACCATGATCTGGTCCAGCATCTCTTCTAGGAGGATCTGAACTACCACCAGAACTGGGAGTTGGGTCCTACACAAGACGAAGGACAAGATTTTATGTGTAAATTACTATTATTGTAAAAAGTGTCAAGTATATTTGTCAATTATAGATTAGTAGTTGTCAGATTGGCTCTTATCATCAGGATTGGTGCACTTTTATGTGTAGCATAATTAACTTACTAATGATTTAGGACTTCCTGTCATTAAGGTAGGTTGATCTGTCGAACTAACTGTCTTTACTTTGATTGGTTGTGCTGGTGGTGGAAGGTCATCATATTCAGGAAATGAGACGGATCCATATCCTGAGCTGTATGTAGCAGATCCAAATCCTGAGCTGTGTGTAGTAGACCCATATCCTGAGCTCAGCTTACTAGATCCATATCCTGAGCTGTATGTAGTAGATCCATATCTTGAAGCAAACTACGCAGATAGATAATAATAATCGTGATTGATCTCATGAGTACTGAAGTGTACAAAACAAAACAATAACAAATCAAACTATACAATATAGTACTGATGTTATTGCTATGTTATTGTTTTACTAATAGTAGAACAATAGCATAACAGTAGTAATAGTGAATGCAGAATGAAAACCATAGATACGTAGTTTTGATGACTGTGTCACTGAAAAATTATGTATTTACTTCATTGAATACTACATTGGGCTTTCAAATTGACATCATATCAATACAAATTTGTTCATTCACATATTAGATTACATTAAAGCGAACAAGAATGGGGCATACATATTAAGGCACATGCATGTTGTGTGTTTGCCCTCATTAATCGGCTATTAGATACCTCAGTCAATCTCTTCAGTTCATCTCTCCATTGCAGAAATGCAAACAATTTATCACATTCTTCTTTTGACAACCTATCTCTCCAGTAATATTCAGTTAGCACTACACATGGTGGAAAAATAGAATACAGAAAGCAATCACTGAGTCAGATAACATAACACATATACTGTAACTGTCAACAGGTTAGAAGAGACATTACAATTCAGCCGCCATGAAGTCCTGGCCACTTGTCCTCCATGATTAAGTGCATTTTGGGCTTCTAATTTCGTATAGGGGTGGGGACTATGACTAAGGACAGAAAAGTAGCTGATCCCAACTATTTCCATTGTCATGTTACAACATCAACAATAAAGTGGCTGGAGTAATAATATTATTTCGCCAGAAGACATAATCTGTTTGGCCAAATGCTATTATATTCAGTAAAGAACTGAACTGGAAAATAGATTAATACATCTCATGTTTTACACATTACACTGCAAATTTACATGTCCTTTTGCTAATCACTCTAGTCTTTGTAGCTATAGCAATGGGCACCATGTACATACTTTGTATCAGCTTAACCAATTTTGCTAGTTGTATTACGGTGAATGCTAGTTGTTAAACGCTGCTCGCTGTTAAGCACCTATTTTGTCCTCGTACTATTGGTACTTTTATTAAGTGCCAATGCAATAGGAACACTTTGTATTGTTCTCGTTGCCTTCCTTTTTCTCAACGTAGCTCTCCACTGATTGGAGTCCAGATGACTTTTTAGACGTGATTAGCTCGGACTACACTGGATAGATCGTACTCTTGGGCTTGAGAAACTCCAGAGGCCATTTCCTCACAGCGATATAATGTATTTGGCACCGTTGTTATTTCCTTGCTGTCACACCTAAAAGCGCCGGCGCTTAACAACCAGTGTTAACAGTATACTGCATTGTTTTGTAGAGACAATTGAGCCAACTATTGGATGTGAATCACAATTGCAAAACAGGTCAGTAGCAGTCTCCTTGACTCTTGCAAAATTGATTGAGGTGTCAAAATTTGAATGCTACAGATATATATATATATATTAATATACATAGATATACATACATACATAGTTGAAACGTAAAGTGACACGAGCACCAAGATTACTTGCCTCGCTTTTCAGCCCAGCAACAAGGTAGGATTTAAGCACTGCCACTTGGTTCTATAGTGTTATATATAGCATTATACCTAGTACATCCCTACGGTATACATATTCCTGCATGTTGTTGTCTTTGAAGTTAACAATACCAGAAATTAAAAATTACACAAGTTATGTACATTTGTGAATAGCACTCCAAATTAATGAGTACAACAATTAATATGCAATTATACCATTTTAGGCGAAATCGTATTCCCCACACTACTGACTCAGAGGTGAGGATTACATTAAAACATTGACCCCAAACTCACTTCCTATTTTCTCTCCAAGTTCGTAACTGACACCAACATCCATCAAACTGCCAGTAATATCCCGATGAATACGATTACCAATCCTCACAACATTCCATTCTATATCTGTCATTTTCTTTGGTAGTACTCTTGAACACAACTCACTTATATCTAGCAATTGTGTGTGTAATAAGAACATCATTAGAATTATAATGTGTACTGTATAAGTGCTTATATCCCAGTTAGGGGCAATATCAAAGGTGCTACTGTGTGTCTAGTAAGTACAATTTAAGACACCTTATAGTTCAATATAAGGTGGTTCTCACAAGCTCAACAAACCCCATACCTACAGACTAATATTGGGAGGATTTATCGATTAATATATCAAGCTTCATGTCCAATTTGAATATCACTAGTGACAGCAAACTGATTAGTCACTGAAAGTAATCCAGTGACTATACCAACTATATCAATCCAATGGCATTACTTTATTCTCATATTTGAGAAGAAAGTACAGTCCATTCTCAGCACTATTACAGACCTGTAGTAAACCATCAATAATACACTACATATACTCACTTTGAAACTTGATAATCAATTCGACCTCAGTGGTTCCAGCCACCAGTGAATGCCTATCCTCATGAAGAAGCAGTACACCCAACACACCAGAGACAACCTTCATTGCAGCAGTACCAGTGGAGACCTCCACTGTGGTACTTCTTTTCCCTCCAAACACTTGATGAATGGCTTTTGATCCAGCTAAAGGTGACCACATCATGAGGTAACAAACACTAAACCAACATGTTACACAGTGAACATCTCACCTCTCACACATTTGGCTTCCTCCACCATGCCATGTTCCTCAAACACTTTTGCTGTTTCCAGTGATATCTCCAGTGGTTGAGGACATTGGTGTACAAAGATGTTCACAAACTGCTCCCATGTACCTTTCATCTCTTTTCCAGCAAATAACTTATTTGCCAGTAGATTCTTCTCCAGCAGTTTAGATAAAACTAGATTATAGGAAAGTGAGTAACATGATAATAATTGCACATGTATATTTGTCAAAAATGCAGTTATAGCTGGAAGGTCACAAGTGCATGTACACACACAGACACACACACACACACACACACACACACACACACACACACACACACACACACACACACACATGCACACAAACACACAAACTCACACACACACACACACACACACACACACACACACACACACACACACACACACACACACAAATTTACATACATATACATGTCATTATACATACATACACATGTCACAGCCTTGTAACTGGGGTGGATTGTAGTGGATATTGCTACAATTGCTGTATTGGTCATCAGAGTGAGGTAGGAGTTAACAATTTACAAGCCAAAGTGTCTGTACTCACTACACCCTTCACAGAGGTACTTTATAGTTATTATGTGGGATGTTCATAACAAGTAATTCGAATTCAATAACTTGCGGGGCTACTGCCCCCACACTCAAATTACGTGGGCGTCTTCCTTAGGTTCAGAAGAACCTTCGCAGAAGTTATTACATTCGGTGGAGCTTCAATGCACAAATTCTAGCCCAATTTCTAATTGTCGGCGTTTGAAATCGGCCATCTTTTTTTCGCACAATATAAATTATAATATAAATTCATTGTTGCGATTACGCATAGGAACACATATTATTTATATATATATATATGTATATATCGGACGAGCATAACATACCGGAAGTTGAAATGAAAATAAAAACAATATAGGGGCTGCCACAGGCAGCCCCTAAAAATATATAATAACATCCCACAGTCAATGGTTTGCCATGCTAATAACTGGTACAATGGGAGCCTATGAAGTACTAAGCCTTTGATCTACCCACACAACATATCACATATACACATCCTGTACATTGCCTAGATTATGGATATTTACAATAAAATTGTACCACCTTTTAATAACATCACTTCTTCCTTCCCAGTAAAGCCACTCTTCTGCAAGATGTCTGCAATTCTTGTCATCACTGAGGGTTCTTTTGTGCATGAAATGGCACAAATGGAATTCGATGCAGCCTGCAATGAGGGTCCCTCCCAACACTTTGGTACTTGTTGAATTTCTTCTTTGGACATCAGTCCTTCCTGACTGATATCACCAAGTACTATGTAGAAGAAGGGGACGTAAGTAGTAATAATAATAATAACAATGACAACAAGAAGAATAACAAGGAGAACAAGAAGAATAACAAGGAGAACAAAAAGTAGAAATAATACTGCAATACATGCTACATGTTCCCCTTGTGTGTAGGGTTGGCATGTGCAGTGTGTGCATGTCTGTTCACCATTATTAGGGAAATACACCACATTCATCATTGAATAATTTATCAAGAAATGATGGATATGCACATAGTGTCACATGCATGTATGCATGTACAGACATACATACACACAGATGTACGTACAGTGTACAGGATATGTACAGTATGTACAGATGTACTGTACACATATATGTCATTATATACATAAGTATGTACACACATGTCAGAGATCTGTAAATCTGGAAGGATTGTAGTGGATATTGATACAATTGTTATACTGTTCATGAGGGCGAGGTCAGTGTTAACAATTGAGATAAAGTGTCTGTTATTATGTGGGATGTTTACACTTAAAATAATTATACCATTAATTTTTGTAAATCAACCACCCACACAGTTGTATTGTTATGGCTGATACAATGACGTGTTGTGGTATTATTCAAAAATAGGTACAATGTGTCCACATGGGAAGTATTAAACTGTCCATCTCCCCACATGCACAACACACCACATATTATACATATTGTATTGTCATGTACATTGGCTGGAGCACACAAAGATGTTGGTATACGTACATGTGTACATACACACATGTCAGAGCTCTGTGACTCTGCAAGTATTTTAGTGGTTATTAATACAATTACTGTATTGTCAACGAGGGCAAGGGTGGTGTCAACAATTAAGATAAAGAGTGTGTACCCACTACAGCCCTTCCAGAGGTACTTCTATGTGGTGTGTTTACATACTATACAGGGTGGTAGGAACAGGTGGGGCTGGTGGGGTTTTGGCCCCACCACTTTTGGGGTTACCATTAATTGAAAAAAGCTTGAAGGTTGCCTATTGTTACTGACAGAACATGCTGCAATCTTATACATTTAATTTCAATCATCATACAAAGTTGAAAGGTTATGGCTGAATCTATTTTGATTACAATTACTCTTGCACAAATCTTCTGTCGATTTTCTCTGTGTTACCATCATAACAGCCATTTTGTACTAATTGCACAATACCCATGAAGGCTACGTACATAGATGCATCTACTTTTATTTTTAATTTTTCAATATAGTTATTATTAGAGCACTTACATCTGTATTGAAGTACATATAAAATAGGTAAACATGATTTGAACAGTATTGAATGGAGGAATTGAAGTGGATAGACAATAACGCCATTGTTATAGATGCATCATGTCTTTGTTTTAGCTCTGGAATGCTTTTGTGAACAAATCTATGCTGTGATGGCTAACTTGTGTGTATGAATGTAGAATGTATAGACGTTTTCATTTAAGTTGAGTTCCTGTGCAGCACTGCTAAGTTGACATGAAATACATGTGCACTAAGCATAATATGAGTGGATACATAGTATAGTAGTGATTCGTGAGCATAAATTTTACTGCATGTGATCTTGTAAGATTGGCCCCACCACTCGTTTTAAGCTTTGCACCTTGCTATAATGTTTACTAACCACCCACACAGTTGCATTGTTATGGTTGATGCAATACCTTGCTGTGTTATTAGTTGAAGAGAGGTACAATATGTCAGCCCAGGAAGTACTAAGCCTTTGATCCACCCACACAACATATCACATATACATATCCTGTACATTGCCTAGATTATGGATATTTACAATAAAATTGTACCACCTTTTAATAACATCACTTCTTCCTTCCCAGTAAAGCCACTCTTCTGCAAGATGTCTGCAATTCTTGCTATCACTGAGGGTTCTTTTGTAGATGAAATGGTACAAATGTGATTCAAAGCAGTCGACCATGAGTATCCCTCCCAGTTCTTCTGTATTTCTCCAACTTCTTCTTTGGACATCAATCCTTCCTGACTAATATCACCAAGTGCTATGTAGAAGAAGGGGACGTAAGTAGTAATAACAACAACCAAAATAAGAAGAATAACAAGGAGAACAAGAAGTAGGAATGATACTGCAATACATGATACATGTTCCCCTTGTGTACAGGGTTGGAATGTGCAGTGTGTACATGTCTGTTCACCATTAATTAGGGAAATATACCACATTCGTCATTGAATAATTCACCAAGAAATGATGGATATATGCACACAGTGTCACATGCATGTGCACACGCACAGACATACATATACACAGATGTACATATAGTGTACAGTATATGTACAGTACATACAGATGGACTGTACACATACATGTCATTATACATAAGTATGTACACACACGTCAGAGATCTGAAAAAAAATTAAGGATTGTAGTGGGTATTGATACATTCGTTGTACTGTTCATGAGGGCAAGTGTTAACAATTGAGATAAAGTGTCTGTTATTATGTGGGGTGTTTACACTTGAAATAATACAATTTTGTAAATCAACCACCCACACAGTTGTATTGTTATGGCTGATGCAATGACGTGCTATGATATTTTTCAACAATAGGTACAATATGTCCACATGGGAAGTATTAAACTGTCCATCTCCCCACACCACACACCACATATTATACATACTGTATTGTCATGTACATTAGCTGGAGTAAACAAAGATGTTGGTATACATGTGTACATACACATGTCAGAATTCTGTGACTATGGAAATATTGTAGTGGATATAGACACAATTGCTGTATTGCTAATGAGGGCAAGGTTGGTGTCAACAATTAAGATAAAGAGTTTGTACCCACTACAGCCCTTCCAGAGGTACATCATATTTACTATATGGTGTGTTTACATACTATAATGTTTACTAAACACCCACACAGTTGTATTGTTATGGTTGATTACCTTGCTGTGTTATTAGTGGAAGAGAGGTACAATATG
Organism: Chondrilla cf. caribensis; assembly: GCA_964020155.1. Classification (NCBI taxonomy): domain Eukaryota; kingdom Metazoa; phylum Porifera; class Demospongiae; order Chondrillida; family Chondrillidae; genus Chondrilla; species Chondrilla cf. caribensis. The sequence continues at coordinate 3,932,645 of OZ026553.1, forward strand.
TCAGCCCAGAAGTACTAAGCCTTTGATCCACCCACACAACAGATCACATATACATATCCTGTACATTGCCTAGATTATGGATATTTACAATAAAATTGTCCCACCTTTCAATAACATCACTTCTTCCTTCCCAGTAAACAGTGACACACACGCACGTACGCACGCATGCACACATGCACGCATGCACATACACACACACACACATGCACACATATGTGTATATATGTACATACATACGTATACATGTTGTCATACATACATGCATACATGTGTGTGCACACACATGCCATAGCTCTGTACCTCTGTGGATATACACTATTGCTATATTGTTAATGAGGGCTAGGTTGGTGTTAACAATTAGGATAAATTGTGTGTGCCCACTACAGCCCTTCCAGAGGTACTTTACAGCTATTACGTAGGTGATACGTTTACACATGAAATAATACATGATGTCCAAAAGAAGTAATTAGGCTAGGTTCTACCCTCACAACACACCACATATAGATTATTATCATGTCCATTGGCTAGATTATGGAGGCAATAAATGCACACACGCACACATGCACGGACACACACACATACACGTGCACATGTACTACACATACGTACATAACATCATAAGAATGTATAAATGTACATTTATGTGTATATTACGTGCATTCTTATAGCTATAAACACCCCTGGAAGGCCTGAAGCAGAAACATGAGTTCTCCCCTCATTTTACCACCACTGACCAATGCGATGTGTTAGCCTGTTCCTTATCCACATGCCCTATTTCTGCCTCGTTCAAAGAGGGGATAATTGATTCCAACAAGTGGATACGCTGTTGTGATAACAAGTACCAGGCATAATTTGTACAAAAACAACTGATTGTTGTTTCAAATTTAAAGAGCTCTGTGGTTACTCACAATCTAGTCATGGCCCATCATGGTACTACTTGGCACAAAAGATAGTTATTGGTTGAGATGTGAACTAATTGTAAAGTTGGTAGAAATGTCCTCGTGCTTTCTACTGCATGGTTAGGCCATAGTGAAGATGGTCTAGCTGGCTGGACTACACACAGACATGCACATGTACATGTGCCCATACACATAACCCTACCTGTCAACACTTTACTGTCTTCATTAAAACCACGTCTTCTTGTAATTTCCGCTGTTTTTGTTACAGTATCAGCTTCCTTACCACACTGGATGAACACCAGTCTAGTCATTAGATTTCCCTTCATTCTCTTCATCTCTTGTACATCCTCACTGGTTGTCAGCCCATTCTCATACAGTTCAGTCAACACTACACAACAGGTACAAACAACATCTCATATACTTGATCACTGGTAGAAGCTGAACAATCCACCTTATAACATGCCATCTCAAAGTTTGTGTGTAGTGTTACAGAATTTTGTCATAACAGTAAGGAATGTCTAATGTTGTAGTGAATATGGTACATATCAATGAGTTCACGGAGTACTGTACATATTACGTGAGGATAGTCTCATCAACGAGATCTAGTAAGGTCTCCTTATTCATCCACCATTGTGTTGGATGACACAGTATTAGTCAGGACAATAGACGAGATGTAGCACAGTAGTATTAGTGGTATATCCACTATAATAGCTGTCTATGTGCTTACCTGACAGATATCTTAAGGTTAACTCCATCATCGCAGAAGGATAGCCTTCCAGTGTCTTGATGGCTACTTTGTGTTGTTCCTTTGACTTCGTCAGTAGAGCAAGAGTCAGGTTTGAAGCCTGTATATCAGGAATAAGCCAAAAATATTCCTTTTCAATTTGTTTACATTCCTCTTCAGTCACAACTCCTTCCTTAAGATGAAGTATTCTCATCACTGTACAGTATAAGGGGAAGAGTACATGTTCAGGGAAGTACAAGTCAGACAACACTCAAATATCAGCAAGTTACTTCATCATCGCCTATTACTGTACAAATAAGTACACTACAATACAGTAAGGATAAGATTGATGTAGAACGGAGCAGCATTTTGATGACACACTTCGCAAGATGGACTATTCGTCCGTGAACTCTAAACGCTACATATAATATCATCTCAGTCGAGGACATCACTTTACAGAACATTAGTTTCATCGATCATTTTTCGACTGGAATACATATTTCGATATAATTACCTTTCGTGAGGTCGGGATCAGAATATTCAGAAGTACAACAACACCGGTTTCTAGTATCCATTTTCGAGGGATAGCGAACAGATTGGGAAATCCCCCTTCTGTCCAGTGCCTACTGCATACAGTCGATCATCTAGTACTCTGGACCAGTCCTAGTCTACCAGCGTGAATGTGCTTGTTCTGTGTTTGGTGTATTTGATGTGGATGAGATGTTCATGTACAAGCACCACTGTAGGGGTTATAAACCAGTATATCAACCACTCGGTGGAATGTGGAGAAATTTATGCTAACGAGGAGTGACGGTGATGATCAAAAGGACGCTGACTCTCAGTTTAAATTTTAAGATTGCGAGCCGGAATTGAAACAATAAATTCTCCGCCCCAACAAAATAAAATGGCGGATCAAGGGTCGGCTACGCCAGACTATCTCTGAATCTCGAGAGAATGCGGGGTAGACACGGGAAGAACCAGAGTGCGAGTGCCGTCTACGGCTACCACGAGAAGAAGAAGGATACTGGTGAGTCGGAGAGTGTAGCCAGCGATAACCTTACTAAAGTTGCCTTCCTCCATAGCTCCGGGTAGACACCTTCTTCAACTTTCATGACTCCTGTGTTCACAGTTCGTGTTACCTACACTACATAGGCTAGCGCTATACCACTGAACTAGTGGCTTGTTTAATGAGTAAAATAATTGTAGTCGTCTTCCTGTGTAGTGAGGCAGTGTCAACAGTAGGGTAGAACGGATTGACGTGGAATCAGTTCCTTCTGAGTTGACCCGAATCTGGGCTCTTGGATACAAGCAATGACATTTGTCGCCGACAATTGCTAGGACTGCTGAATATAGTGTACTTTCTACTATCCTTGGTTGTCATGTCATGATATGATGTAACCTTTATCTTCTGTTACAATTCTCATGTAGCCACATCTGGATATGGGACAAAGCATGCAAGATTGAGCAAAAACTCTCTGAGGGTGAGAGCCAGTGTTTCTTCATTGAGCTAGTTGTGTCCTTAGCAAACACTCATCATACTATCAGTGTATTTGTGTGTGTGTGTGTGTGTGTGTGTGTGTGTGTGTGTGTGTGTGTGTGTGTGTGTTTGTGTGTGTGTGTGTGTGTGTTTGTGTGTGTGTGTGTGTGTGTGTTTGTGTGTGTGTGTGTGTGTGTGTGTGTGTGTGTGTGTGTGTGTTTGTGTGTGTGTGTGTGTGTGTGTGTGTGTGTGTGTGTGTGTGTGTGTGTGTGCGTGTGTGTGTGTGTGTGTGTGTGTGTGTCCATTCACAGTATCATGATGTTGGTGTGTGTACAAAGTGGTGAAACTCCAGAGAACCCTCTTCTTTGTCCTTGTCATCCTCTCCATCTCAATGTACAGAACTTTGATTGTTGTTGTCTCACACTACAACCATGTAGAGATCCTGTTGTAACGTAAGTACTTACATGTCCTGTACATATGTGTGGTGTGTGTTCAGTGTGTGAATGTAATATTGACATTAATAATCTGTCTACATATCGTATCCTCCCTGGGTGTGTATTAGGGGATATACAGTTGTATCCTCCCTGGTTGTTTATTGGAGGATATACTGTCGTATCCTCCCTGGGTGTGTATTAGGAGATATACAGTCGTATCCTCCCTGGGTGTGTATTAGGGGGTATACAGTTGTATCCTCCCTGGGTGTGTATTAGGGGATATACAGTTGTATCCTCCCTGGGTGTGTATTAGGGGATATACAATTGTATCCTCCCTGGGTGTGTATTAGGGGATGTACAGTTGTATCCTCCCTGGGTGTGTATTAAGGGATGTACAGTTGTATCCTCCCTGGGTGTGTATTAGGGGATATACAGCTGTGCTATATTGAGACTGTGTATGTGTCTGTTATATGTGTATATATGCAGTACATACCCTATATGCGTACATGCTTGGATTACTTGTACACATACAGTCAAGATGACAGAGAGGCTATTGTATAGTGCTCCATCAATGCATGAAAGTGTATACCTGGTCCAGTGTACAGTTGTATGTGTGCATTTGTTTATGTTTACATTGTTGTCGTATCTCGTTTGGATTTGTGCAGATCTACTGTAGTTGATAAGCAGCACACAATGTACACGTTTAGTATTCCTGTTAAGTGTATATACGTATGTACTTCAGGTGTCCTCAGTAGATAGGTTCCATGCACTGTGTAGAACAGATAATCTTAGTACAAAGGTGCCCTAATTAGAGAGGTTCCACTTCAAAGAACAGGTAATCTTTGTACAAAGGTGTCCTCTGTAGAAAGGCTCCTCAGTTAAACCAATATATAATTCTTGGATTTCAACTAGTGGTTGTTATTGACAAGTGGTTGTTTTTGTTATTTCTCTTGTTTGTGTACACAACTCACTCATGTAGCTCTTCCATTCTCTCCTTATCATTCTCTCCAATCTCACTTTACAGAACTTTGATTTCTGTTGAATGCCTCCATAATCATGTAAAGATCCAGTTATAACATAAGTCCACACACAGAAGTATTATATTTAAAGTCATTTATGGGAATCCTACATGTTACACATACGTACTCACAGCATAGATGTACATGCAACGTTTCACAGCCATGTACTGTGAGTGGATACGTAATTGTTCAGTATTTTGTATTCATGTGTTTGTAAGCACTAGCACATTGGATGCTGTGTTCCACACTTACAGTGTGTATGTGCACACAAGGTTATTCTAGGTGTACCGTTTCATAGTGTTAGGTTACGTGTACAGAAATATTTATTCAGGGACAGTTTATCACACGCACTAACACGCACACATGCACAGTTGCACATGGCACCTCACAATCATGCAGGTGTGTATGTGTGTGCATATGTACTGTTTGTGAGTGAAAGCACTAGTGCATACATCTGTGTGCTTATTGTGCGTACACACATTCAATACATATACATAATATGTATGACATGTATCCACACACAGGTGTATTCTAGGTGTACAGTTGTATGTACATACATATTATTATGTTTACATTGTTGTCATATCTTATTGGCATTTGTGAGGGTCTACCGTTCTTACTAAGCAACATACAGTGTACATACATATTTCAGTATTTCTGTTATGTGTATATAATTTAGGTGTCCTCAGTAGAGAGGTTCCACTGTATAGTACAAATAATCCTACTCCCAAGGTGTCCTCAGTAGAGAGGTTCCTCAATGAAAACCAGTTTAGAATTCTTGGAATTCAACTAGTGGTTGTTATTGACAAGTGGTTGTTGTCATTATTTCGCTTGTTTGTGTACACGACTCACTCATGTAGCTCTCCATTCTCTCCTTATCATTCTCTCCAATCTCACTTTACAGAACTTTGATTTCTGTTGAATCACTCCATAACCAGAGATCCAGTTATAATGGGAGTCCACGCACAGAAGTAGTTTATTGAAAGCCATTTATAACAATCCTACAGTGAGATGTGAGGTTAGGTTGAGGCATTAGTCTCACAGAGCCAGACCATGTACATATAGGGCAACTGTATTCATCTTCCCTCCTTCCCACTACATAGTGAGTACAGCTAGTGGAACCTCCATAATCCAACACCCTGTACTATTCGACTACATTCTGAGATGTGCATAACCATTGTTATAGACTACATTGGAAAACATGCTAACCTGTTTAATCTGACATATTTTATGTTGCCTAAAATGTGTTGGATTTTCAAGGTTCCGCTGTATACGTATGTACCTGCATTCTGTACTGTGCTAGTTGTCTACATACGTATCTGTAGTATAATGTTGTTGTCAGGACATGTATGTACATATGTATACAATACAGTGTTGGGTCAAGTAGAGATATGTAGGAGAATTTCTGGAGAGAATTGTTCTGAAGTTAGTGCTATTCTGTTGCCTTTTTATTGTGATTAGTGACAACTCTTTAATTTCACCAATTCTACTCTTTCCACCATTTCTGCCATATTAGCCATTTCCCCTGCCTGTACAGTGTGATGTGCAATACCTGTCCACCTGTACCTACACACAAGTACAGTCCTTTCAACTCACCCGTGTACCACACCTGACCGTGGTGTGTCGTTGCTTACAGACTTTGGAAGGTATCAGTGATGAACTCCAAGATTACAAGGAAAGAGCGTATTCTATTCTCTCACACAATGCTGTCCAGATAATGAACCAGGTGTGTATGTAACAGTGTGATTGGCATTGGTGTATAGCAATTATATGTTGTGCATACAGTAAGTGAACATTGAATAACAAGGGTCGTAGCAGTACGGTGTGTGTTGGTCAGGAAGACAATGGGACATTTTAGCTGGCCTAGCCTACTCCATCCCAGTCATGCACCTCACTGCAGCGTTTAACCATACAAAAGTGGACATTATCTACAGTTGAACACAAGAATATTAACAAAATGTGAATTGTGGCCATTGTGTGATCCAATCAGTACCCGTTATACAGTAGTAGTATACGGATAACGATAATTTAAGCTCCTCTACATCTGTTTTTTCTCAAATGTCATTTTTCATGGTTTTGAAATTATTGGTTCGGTCTGCCAGACCTGTCCTACACTTATGAATACTGTGTGCTGTGTGTACTGGACCATGTGTGCATTTACTCAAGATGGTTGGATGGACATGGCTAGTTTGTGGCTGAATTCTTGGGACAGGTCCCACTTCCACTAGTACTGTCCTTGCAATTACCACTTTAACTGCAGTATCCTCTCTCCCATTCTTCACAATCTGTGATGTTGTGTGGAAGTGTTTGATAGGTCAGTTGGGTTCATTGGAAGTGTGATCACCATCTCATCACAACGTGTGTTATTTCTGCAATGCAAGGGACCACAGGGTGGGAGACCACTAGGAGTGTGTGGAGATGGTCTGGCTAGCTGGGCTGATTTTCCTTCAATGCTGTCGTGTCATTGAACCATTATGGTAACTAAGTGCGTATGTATGTTAGCCTATAATATACATATTATGTATATTATATGTGCTACAGGAAAATGCACATACATGTGTATGTGTGTGCCGTTTGTGTGTATGTGTTTAAACATACATGGGTTGTGAGTTAATAAACTTTGATTTAGCTAAAAGAGATGATTGTAACCATATCAACCATGAAGGTCTACATCAGTTACAAACTAGCCACATGAAAGCTCACCAACTCACAATCCATTCCATTACTGGAACTATAGCATGCATGGACCTTTAATTACCATATCATGTGTGTGTGTCATGCCTTTATGTACAATCGTACATACATGTATGTATGTTATCCATTCAGGTATGTATGCTTCAGTTCATAGGTAGCAAATAGGATGTTGAGTATGTAGTGATAATTATGGCCATGTTTGTTTACAACCTATTGTTTATCAATTCCCTACTACAGGAAACCATATAACAGATCATGTGAGTCGATTGTACCCTTCAATGAAGCTGTACCTGATGTTGTAGTGGAGGTGTTGGTGGAAGCTGTTCAGCAGAAGATGATGGAGGTGGTGTTGGGGTTATATTCAGTAATGAGTTCTGTACAACGCACCACACGTACATACGTAGTACACAGATAGTATAGTCTATCATGGACCAGACTCTATTTGCCATTTTTAACACCAAATTTTAACATTTCCCCCTGGCTGACTAGTACTGCTACCTCAAGCTTAATTTGTCATGCGGTAGTAGTTAGCTGTCAAAACATACAATAATAGTTATATATAATTATGTTTAATTTTATAATTTTATTAACTGAAGTTATATAATAAAAATACTATTCATATATTACATTATGAATTATGTATAGCATTTTCAAAATTTGCAATTCATTATCACATACACTTGTGTACTTTTATTAAAAAATTTGAAAACCAAGTTTTATACAGACTTCAACAGATACTGATATATAATACACCCCCTACAGTAACAATAACGTACTACTGCAAGTTGTTATAGATGTAATGACAATTTTAATAAACATACACAATAAAATGATGTTGAACAGTCAAGTAGTTCAAATGTCACTCCAAGATAGGTTGCTCCCAACTTTCTTCTCCAGGCATCAGCCATGCACATTCGGTTCTTTGGATTCTTTCATTATTTTCAGCAGAAACCCCCATGTTGGAGGGAATAGAATCCCAGACCTGCCATCCCTCCAGTATCGTAGAGCCAGTATTCCACCAAGGGACTGGTCTGATCTCAATGATTGAACTTCATCCACTGGTACTCCCAAACGGATAGCCAAAGAGTGCCAAACTGGAAACTTATCCAATACACCTTGGAGGCCAATGTCTGATGGTATTTCCCTAGTAGGCAGATAAAAGATTATACGTATGAGCATGGTGATTCAGAATGAAGACTTAATATACATTGCAAAAATATTATGGTCACTTACCATAGACCACAGGAGGGGGTGGGGAGTGAGGACTATCCATTTCAGAGGTCTTGACCTGTCACTGTTTGGTAGGGGTACTGTAACATAAATATTTAATGATAAGTTAACGTAAATAATTAAAAAGTATAATATGTAGTATGGTAGCATTGGGTGACTGTATATTATTGTATGTACAATTACTGTATTGAAAGGGTACGTGTATGTCAAATGTACCACTGTGACAATACTGTACAACCGAAAATATTGGTAGTCATTATATTTTGGCGGTTTGGCGGTTTGATTGACTACCGCCAACATAATATATAAAGTGACGTAATCCTGACGTTGCACATCCATGTGGCTCAAATAATCATGGCAATGTATCGGTACTTCAAGAGAAAGGAACGGAATTCTGACAATCTACCTTATTATAACCTGGACTTGCCATCCGCCAAAATAAACCGACAATACCCTAAAATTCGACAATATTATTACTTACTGATACAATAAATATGATTGCAAATGAACAGAATCAAAGGAAGACATTTAATTTTATTTAGAAAGCTTAAGCTATGTCTTGATCATGGCTACAGTTGCCACTGAACTATAAAATCCATCAATGTGATTACAGCACAACCTCTCAGGTCTGTTAGGCCTAAAAGTGGGCTATTATGAAGAAAATTAATCCCAAGGTTATTAGTGTAGTTGTAATGTACGTATGTTTCCCTGGTGTACACAATCTGCTACATCTACACCTACAGTGCACTACATGTTCCCCTAGCATAGACATTTGAAATTGCATATGCCTAAACATGTTTCTGTCAATCCCCCATATACAGTGAATTCTCGTTAATCCACCACCACTTCATCCACCAAATTTTTTAATTTGCCACAATTTCCCAGTACTAATATAATGTACGAGTACCAATGAATATCCAGTTAATCCACCATATTCTTTGAAAATGAATTGCGGCAGATTAATGAGTATTCACTGTATAAACGGGAACACTTTTCTTGTGTTAACATGCAAAGTCAAATGAGTAAGTATCAGTGGAACAATAACTACAAGGCTTACAATTTTCTTAGCTAATTTCAATACAAAATAATGTAAAAACTGTGTCTGTCTGTGAATGTCTTGTCATGATTTCATTCATATAAATGTTCATTAACCTAGTAATCATCTATCCATTGGTGCAATGGGTCTTACATTGTTACCTTCCGACCAAGGATCTCGTATAATATCAGACTCATATCACAAACAACTGTAAAAATCATTCTAATAGGATACAGATTAGATTTCATACCTTTCTGGTGTTTCCCTTTAGGGCAGGATCCAACATCTGAATCTATTGAAATAAAATTGAATCTAGTAATTCCATTTATAAATACTCCCACAGACACAATCATACATAAAAATAACAACAAAGTGTGAAATTGGTCCATTAACTATAATATTATGTAACAATATGCATATGTATATCATCATAAAAATTCCCAACTTGAAGAAGGCATGCCTCAAACCACAAGTTATGCATCCCTTATGAGTACAGTGTTTTACAGAGGTCATATCACGTTGGTATAGATTACACATTGATTGATCTGATTTTCAGCCATGTCATACGAAATGTCTATGGCTACAGTGACTGTTAAAGCCGCCCCGACAGATTCCATTCCAGTTAACATTACTGAGTGGAATTACTGTCTCATCTTTAATTCTAATGACAGTTACTGATAGTGCGGCTTAAACTAGAGTACCTGTAATTACACGTTTCTCTGATATACATACTGGTATACTGCTCAGATACGCTGATACCAGCGACAGACAAACAAGCACCTGTCCCTCCAGATCTGCTGGTTCCTCCTTCAGAGGTTGCTGGGACAACGTCTTCATCCCCGCCACGCTTTCCTACTTTCCTTGGACTGTAAGAATGAAATGGAAAACTCTTGCTCCAAGAACCACCACGTGTTGTAAACCACGTCCTCGGATCATAGTTTCAAGTTTTAAATTTGAACTCGGTGCTGAACTCAGGCCTTCCTCGATAACTCACTTTTTCGAGCCTTCTTGTATAATAGAGAAAGAGCCGTGCAAATTATGGTCAGTGTTGCGTTTTATACCGACTGAATCCACTTCATCGTATAAATGTATTGTTTCTTTTGATATTTCAAGCATAGCCGGCCCACAAGAGGCTAGTGATAAAGAAGAAACTGAAGATGAAGTAAAGTATCCATTCCGCACTGGGTCAGAATACGAACGAGGAACAGAATAAGGAAATGCCAGTATTCCCCCTCCCTTACAATGTTTCTCGATCAATGTGAGTATGTGTAGTGTAGCTCAAGGGTAAAATGGTATACTACTTGGACTTGGTAGTCTAGTGTCCTTCTGACATTGAACTATCGAAACAAGTTCATGTCAACTTTGTCTCCATAGGCAGGGGATTCACCTTTCCACTTACTTCACAACCGTCCATAGGTGAATACTAACTACGTCTAAAGATGCCTATTCCAAACTGTCTTACTTCACCTTATGTCCTCAGTATTTCTTGTTGGATCAAATAGCAACAGAGTGCCAAGGAACCATAGTGGGCGCTTATTATTCACACTGCCCAATCCGGGTACATGTATTGGGGGATTGGAATCAATTGTAATCAATGGACATGGTGTCATATTCAAATGATTGCGTCATTGATCACACCAACTTTGCCTGACTTGGGATTCTGCATGTTCGGCGGCCATATTGTGGCAATATGCCCCCTGACTCAATAATGACGTCGTGCAGAGTGTGTGCGGTCTATGACATATTAGTTTGCATATGGCAATCGTTTGTATTTTACGATTGATCCAGGGGATTTATGTGCCATTGTTCATTACAGTCTGAAATGCAGTAAGGTGGTGTACCCTGTTCCAGCCATACCCTGGAAAGCACTAGTACGTGCTGGTCATATTTTATTACGTTTTCCCAGCAATTGGAATTGTTCTGTTAATTAACATGGCTAGCTAGCAGACTGGGATGGTGACCATATTCTAACCCATGCTACGTACATAGTATTACCCATTAGAGCAGGTAACATCTAAGAGATTTGACTTGGAATTTCGATTTGTGTGTTAGATGTGGTTTTACTTCAGCATAGTAGAAACGTCTCCATTGTTGTTGAGATGTGTTTGTCCATACCTTGAAAGGCACCATGACACTGAATCTGTACTTCTTATCAGAGATTCTTACTATTAGTATTGGTTGACATCGTGTACATGAGCTAAGACTGAGACTGAGTGAAGTGTACTCACTATCCAGGAGTATGCAGCTAACTGGGTAATTACTTAGCAAGTTGCATTGTATTAATTTTTATTGCCTTTGTTAAGTGTATTCATTGCCTTCACACACAGGTACAATGCAAAGAGAAGGCACTGGAGAAGAACAAAACTGAACCTGTAGTGTAGTGTGGCCATTACTTGGAACATTGTACTTGTTCATGTATGTCAATGAATCCTCTCCACTGTGGTATGACTGTTTCAAATAATCATGACATTTACATGTACATATGTATAGCGAGTGATCTAGTATAGTGGAGGCATATATATCAGTGCAATTGCCTAGTATGACAGTGCACAATATGCATAATATTATATACAGTATATACGTACATGAAACATAATCTATTTTGGTCTATATTATATAATAAATTATATTATATAAGACCATTGTAATCAAAGGCCACCATGTAAATCATTAATATATATAATCTGAACTATGATAATATTATGTACTCAACATCCATAATAATAATATTATACAATAAATGCTAACAAAATACTGTACACATTGTGTTGTAACATGCAGTAGAGTTGACCATGACAAGAATAATGTCATTTCTTCCACTGATCTTTACTCCATGTTGGATTTTTGATGGCTTTCTTTTCCAAATCTTTTGCAACATTTTCACCAAAGGTAGCTTCTACTTGTTGTAGTAGAAACCTCCATGTTGAAGGGTAGGGCTTCCCAGAGAGACCGTCCCTCCAGTACTTCAGGGCTAGTAGACCACCAAGTGGATCTGTACGATAAGCCTGTACTTGGTCAACAGGAACTCCCAGGTTAACAGCCAGAAACTGCCAAAGTGGTTTCAGCAGCAAAACATTATTGAGACCGACATCTGATGGAGTCAGACCTGTGATGATGGAAACAGAAATGCAACAGACACAGACTGTATCCCTGCGTTGGTTCTATGCTCTACTAGTGTGTAGTGTGTCCACTACATGTACCCACAGTGCATGAAGACTGCCAACTACATCTTTCCTCTAGATTAACATGCCAGCTATGTATGTGTTACCCTGATGTGAAGTGTCAGTTATACGCTGACCTATAGCTACTTTTACTGTAGAGGACACACTACATGTTCCTCTAGTGGAAAATCCATATGTACGTGTCTTTTCACATATGATGTCCACAACACACAATTCCCTCAAACTGTACACATGTATTCTCACTTTGAAAATTATTGGTTTCCTGTTCTGGAGACACAGACTCTACATTAAATTGAAAGGAATAGATAATCATAATAGTAACATTTTCATGTATCTGAGGGCCGGCGGTTGGCTGTGATTCCCCTAAGGATGTAAAACGTTCTCAACATGTAATCTCCAATAAAACCTACCTTCTCTATTGACAGCTGCTGACTCTTGTGTTCCCACACCAGGAGATACTGGAGATAATGACAGTAGAACAATGGTTATTAGCATGCCAATAATCCAATGTGTGTACACACTATTATCAAATACACTGTGACACATGTATTTAAATACATGTGAACACAGTCATACATAATATAAGTATGCATTCAAATACTAATACATGGACAGGTATGACCACATACAACCACAAATGTTGTGTACAGAGTTATTATTTTGAACAGGACAAAGACTACTTTATAGTATTACGCACATATAATATGCCCAATAGGGAGTACTGTAGCCATAGCAACGGTGCACCCACTGGAGGTTGTTCGTGGTTAGTTGTATATAGTTCCTATATGTATCATACAGTACATTACCCGAAATATACATAAAATACACATGTACAGATACACGAGATGTTTGTGTACTTACAAGCACACACTATTTCACCTGGTACTTCCTCTACAACATCCTCAGCTTTGACCGAATAACAGAGGTTTTCACCATCAATTCCCTCAATGATTAGCTTTGTGACTGTACACAGAGCACGGCAGTCACTGTGACAGTTATTCTGTGTAACATCAACTAAGAATGACGGAGGATAGAGTCCCTCTTCTACAGCCATTTTCATTTTCTTTTCTGTATTGTGATTGTCATATCGAACATCAGCTTTCCTGATCTGTGAAGAAGCAATTATAACCATTACAATAAAAGAATTACAGGACCAATCTTTTGTTTCAACTCACTTGTGGTGACACTAGATAAGCACCCCAACATTTACCACGAGATTCACTAAGCTGTCCTGTTATTGCTTGCTTCTTGAACTTGAAGGTCACACAGTGTTTAAAACACCTTCTCCAGTGTTTCCAATACTTGTTGAGAACCTGTAGTGTAGAGGATAGTTCAAAGTTAGCCAACTGTATACTATGTCAAAGTACATACACATCATACATAATATAAACACTGTACCTTTAGCCAATACGGAATATTGTAAATAATGGCCACCCTAAGCAGACGATTGCTCCCTTCCGCCTTCTCCCAGGCACTAGCACAGTAACGAGATGGGATCTTCTCCCTCATGGCTAGTCCCAGTAGACTGCAGTGTCCCAATAACTCCACAGTACCAAATGTGTCATGTAGTAATGTACACTTAGGATCCATGGCTGTGAATGTGTACATATGTTCATCCTCTTGAAGAATATGTGGGGAAATGACAAACGAGACATCTTCTTCAAGGTGACCGCAATCTCCAACTATCCAATGAGGAATGTGGAGCTTCAGGGATTTGGTGACTTTGGAGTGGTCAAACCAGACATAGACCACTGGACTGGCTAGCCTGTAACCACTTGGGAGAGCAAAGGGACCATCAAGGATGATGCCATATCTCATCTCCAGTGAGTCACTGCTAATGGCAGTAGCTGGCACCTCCATACGAAATGCTCTGCTGTCAATGTCATTGTGTTCAGGTGTGGCTGGCTCCAGCAGGAATTCCTCTCCATTGTGTGTAATGTGGAGGGTCTGAATACCAAATGGAATCCAGCACAGCTCCAGTAAATGAGATTCATGATCTTCAGTGGAGGATATGAATAGAATATACAGAATATAAGACTAATTAGTGTACTTATAACAGTTACTATATTTATAAATGATAAAGCATCCACATATTCATACAATACGTACATTATAATGCATATACTCACCATGATCTGGTCCAGCATCTCTTCTAGGAGGATCTGAACTACCACCAGAACTGGGAGTTGGGTCCTAGACAAGATGAAGGACAAGATGTTATGTGTAAATAATTATTATTGTAAAAAGTGTCAAGTATATTTGTCAATAATAGACTATAGCTAGTAGTTGTCAAATTGGCTCTTATCTTCAGAACTGGTGCACTTCTATGTGTAGCATAACTTACTAATGATTTAGGACTTCCTGTCATTAAGGTAGGTTGATCTGTTGAACTAATTGTCTTTAATTTGAATGGTTGTGCTGGTGGTGGAAAGTCATCATATTCAGGAAATGAGACTGATCCATATCCTGAGCTGTGTGTGCTGGATCCATATCCTAAGCTCAGCAAACTAAATCCATATCCTGAGCTGTATGTAGTAGACCCATATCCTGAGCTGTGTGTATTAGATCCATATCCTAAGCTGCGTGTAGTAGATCCATATCCTGAGCTGCGTGTAGTAGATCCATATCCTGAGCTGTGCGTAGTAGATCCATATCCTGAGCTGTGTGTAGTAGACCCATATCCTGAGCTGCGTGTAGTAGATCCATATCCTGAGCTGTGTGTAGTAGATCCATATCCTGAGCTGCGTGTAGTAGATCCATATCCTGAGCTGTGTGTAGTAGATCCATATCCTGAGCTGCGTGTAGTAGATCCATATCCTGAGCTGTGTGTAGTAGACCCATATCCTGAGCTGTGTGTGCTAGGTCCATATCCTAAGCTCAGCAAACTAAATCCATATCCTGAGCTGTATGTAGTAGACCCATATCCTGAGCTGTGTGTAGTAGATCCATATCCTGAGCTGCGTGTAGTAGATCCATATCCTGAGCTGTATGTAGTAGACCCATATCCTGAGCTGTGTGTAGTAGGTCCATATCCTGAGCTGTGTGTAGTAGATTCATATCTTGAGCTCAGCCTACTAGATCCATATCCTAAAGCAAACTACGCAGACAGATAACGTGATTGATCTCATGAGTACTGAAGTGTACAAATTTAAACAAAACAATAACAAATCAAACTATACAATATAGTACTGATACTATTGCTATGCTACTGTTCTACTAATAGTAGAACAATAGCATAACAGTAGTAATAGTGAATGCAGAATGAAAACCATAGATATGTAGTTTGGATGACTGTGTCACTGAATAATTATGTATTTACTTCATTGAATACTACATTGGGCTTTCAAACTGACATCATATCAATACAAATTTGTTCATTCACATATTAGATTACATTAATGCGAACAAGAACTGTTCGCCCTCATTAATCGGCTATCAGATACCTTAGCCAGTCTCTTCAGTTCATCTCTCCATTGCGGAAATGAAAACAATTTATCACATTCTTCTTTTGACAACCTATCTCCCCAGTAATATTCAATTAGCACTACATATGGTGGAAAAATAGAACAAAGAAAACGATCACTGAGTCAGATAACATAACACAAATACTGTAACTGTCAACAGACTGGAAGAGACATTACAATTCAGCCGCCATATGATAAACCAGCCACTTGTCCTCCATGATTAAGTGCATTTTGGGCTTCTAATTTCATATAGGGGTGGGGACTGTGACTAAGGACAGAAAAGGAGATGATCCCAACTATTTCCATTATCATGTTATAACATATCAGCAACAAAAGTGGCTGAAGTAATAACATTATTTCCACCATAAGACATAGTTTGGCTGACCAAATGCTATTATATCCAGTGAAGAACTGAACAGGACAATAGATCAACACGTCTCATGTTTTACACATTGCACTGTGAATTTACATGTCCTTTGCTAATCACTCTAGTCTTTGTAGCTATAGCAATGGGCGCCATGTACATACTTTGTATCAGCTTATCCAATTTTGCTAGTTGTATTACCATGAACATTGGTTGTTAAGCGCTGCTCGCTGTTAAGTGCCTATTTGGTCCTCGTACTATTGGTACTTTTATTAAGCACCAAAGCAATAGGAAAACTTTGACATAATTGCCTTCCTTTTTCTCAACGAGTAGTTGCTCTCCATTGATTGGAGTCCAGACGACTTCTTAGACATGATTACCTCGGACTACACTGGATAGATCGTACTCTTGGGCTTGAGAAATTCTAGAGGCCATTTCCTCACAGCGATATAATATTTGGTACCGTTGTTATTTCCTTGCTGCCACACCTATAAACGTCGGCGCTTAACAACCAGCATTTACGGTATACTGCATTGTTTTGTGGAGACAATTGAGCTAACTATTGGATGTGAATCACAATATTGCAAAACAGGTCAGAAGCAGTCTGCTGGACTCTTGCAGAATTGATTGAGGTGCCAAGAATTGAATGCTACAGATATGTATTTATTATAATATACATAGTTGAAACGTACAGTGACACGAGCACCAAGATTACTTGCCTCGCTTTTTAGCCCAGCAACAAGGTAGGATTTATGCACTGCCACTTGGTTCTATAGCGTTATACCCAGTACATCCCTATTGTATACACATTCCTGCAAGTTGGAGTCTTTGAAGTTCCAGAAATTAAAAATTACACAAGTTGTGTACAAACGTGAATAGAGCTCCAAATTACAACAAGTAATATGCAATTATACCATTTTAGGTGAAATCGTATCCCCACACTACTGACTCAGAGGTGAAGATTACATTAAAACATTGACCATAAACTCACCTATTTTCTCTCGAAGCTCGTGACTGACACCAACAGTCATCAAAATGCCAGTAATATCCCGATGAATAGGATTACCAGTCCTCACAACATTCCATTGTACATATTTCATTTTCTTTGGTAGCACTCTTGAACACAACTCACTTATATCTAGCAATTGTGTGTGTAATAAGAACATCATTAGAATTATAATGTGTACAGTATAAGTGCTTATATCCCAGTTTGGGACAATATCAAAGGTGTTACTGTGTGTCTATATACTGTACGTACAATTTATGACACCTTATAGTCCAATATTAGGTGGTTTCCACAAGCCCAACAAACCTCATACCTACAGACTAATTTTGGGAGGATTCATTGATCAATAATTATATCAAGCTTCATGTCCAATCTGAATATCACTAGTGACAGCAAACTGATTAGCCACTGAAAGTAATCCGTTGACTATATACCCACTTGATTACTTACAGTGATTGATCAATTTATCAATCCATTACTTTGTACTCATAATTGAGTGGAAAGTACAGTCCATTCTCAGCACTATTACAGACCTGTAGTAAACCATCAATAATACACTACATATACTCACTTTGAAACTTGATAATCAATTCGTCTTCAGTGGTTCTAGCCACCAGTGAATGCCTATCCTCATGAAGAAGCAGTACACCCAACACACCAGAGACAACCTTCATTGCAGCAGTGCCAGTACAGACATCCACTGTGGTACTCCTTTTTCCTCCGAACACTTGATGAATGGCCTTTGATCCAGCTAAAGGTGTCCGCATCAAGAGGTGACAAACACTAAACAAACATACACAGTGAACATCTCACCTCTCACACATTTAGCTTCCTCCACCATGCCATGTTCCTCAAACACTTTAGCTGTTTCCAGTGATATCTCCAGTGGTCGAGGACATTGGTGTACAAAGATGTTCACAAACTGCTCCCATGTACATTTCATCTCTTTTCCAGTAAATATCTTATTTGCTAGTAGATTCTTCCCCAGCAGTTTAGATACAACTAGGTTATAGGGAAGTGAGTAACATGATAATAATTGCACATGTATATTTGTCAAAAATGCAGTTATAGCTGGAAGGCCACAAGTGCATGCACATACACACACACACACACACACACACACACACACACACACACACACACACACACACACATACGCACGGACACACACACACAAATTCACATACATATACATGTCGTTATACATACATACACATGTCACAGCCTTGTAACTGGGGTGGATTGTAGTGGATATTGTTACAATTGCTGTATTGGTCATTGGGGTGAGGTAGGAGTTAACAATTTACAAGCTAAAGTGTCTGTACTCACTACACCCTTCACAGAGGTACTTTATAGTTATTATGTGGGATGTTCATAACAAGTAATTCGAATTCAATAACTTGCGGGGCTGCCACCCCCACACTCGAATTACTTGGGCGTCTTCCTTAGGTTCAGAAGAACCTTCGCAGAAGTTATTTCATTCGGTGGAGCTTCAATGCACAAATTCTAGCCCAATTTCTAATTGTTGGCGTTCGAAATCAGCCATCTTTTTTGCACAATATAAATTATAATCGGAGCCCCTTAAAATATTATAGCATAATAACATCCCACACAGTCAATGGCTTGCCATGCTAATAACTGGTACAATGACAGCCTATGAAGTACTAAGCCTTTGATCCACTCATACAACATATCACATATACATATCCTGTACATTGCCTAGATTATGGATATTTACAATAAAATTGTCCCGCCTTTCAATAACATCACTTCTTCCTTCCCAGTGAAGCCACACTTCACAACACACCACATATTATACATACTGTATTATCATGTACATTGGCTGGAGTACACAAAGATGATGATATATGTACATACACACATGTCAGAGCTCTGTGACTCCGCAAGTATTTTAGTGGTTATTAATACAATTACTGTATTGTCAATGAGGGCAAGGTTGGTGTCAACAATTAAGATAAAGAATGTGTACCCACTACAGCCCTTCCAGAGGTACTTCATATTTACTATGTGGTGTGTTTACATACTATAATGTTTACTAACCACCCACACTGTTGCATTGTTATGGTTGATGCAATACCTTGCCGTGTTATTAGTTGAAGAGAGGTACAATATGTCAGCCCAGGAAGTACTAAGCCTTTGATCCACCCACACAACATACCACATATACATATTCTGTACATTACCTAGAGTATGGACGTTCAAAGTAAAATTGTCCCACCTTTCAATAACATCACATGTTTCTGATCAGTAAAGCCGCTCTTCTGCAAGATATTTACAATTCTTGTCATCTCTGAGGGTTCTTTCGTACACGAAATTTTACAAATGGAATTCAATGCAGTCTCCAATGAGGATCCCTCCCAACACATTGGTACTCGTTGAATTTCTTCTTTGGACATCAATCCTTCCTGACTGATGTCACCAAGTACTATGTAGAAGAAGGGGACATAAGTAATAATAACAACAACCAAAATAAGAAGAATAACAAGGAGAACCTGAAATAGGAGTAATACTGCAATACATGCTACATGTTCCCCTTGTGTGTAGGGTTGGCATGTGCAGTGTGTGCATGTCTGTTCACCATTAATTAGGGAAATATACCACATCCATCACTGAAGAATTAATCAAGAAATGATGGATATGCACACAGTGTCACATGCATGTACACACATACAGACATACATATACACAGGTTTACGTACAGTGTCGGTGTATGTACAGTACAGTACAGTACGTACAGATTATTAGAGCACTTACATCTGTATTAAAGTACACAGAAATAGGTAAACATGATTTGAACAGTATTGAATGGAGGAATTGAAATGGATAGACAATAACGCTATAGATGCATCTTGTCTTCGTTTTAGCTCTGGAATGCTTTTGTGAACAAATCTATTCTGTGATGGCTAACTTGTATGTATGAATGTAGAATGTATACACGTTTTCATTCAAGTTGAGTTTCTGTGCTGCACTGCTAAATTGACACGAAATGCATGTGAACTACAAGCATAATATGAGTGGATACATAGTATAATAGGGATTCGTGAGCATAAATTTTACTGCATGTGATCTTGTAAGATTGGCCCCACCACTCGTTTTAAGCTTCATCCCTTGCTATAATGTTTACTAACCACCCACACAGTTGTATTGTTATGGTTGATGCAATACCTTGCTGTGTTATAGTTGAAGAGAGGTACCATAATATGTCAGCCCAGGAAGTACTAAGCCTTTGATCCACCCACACAACATATCAAATATACATATCTTGTACATTGCCTAGATTATGGATAATTACAATTAAAATTGTCTCACCTTTCAAGAACGTCACTACTTCCACCCCAGTAAAGCCACTCTTCTGCAAGATATCTGCAATTCTTGCCATCACTGAGGGTTCTTTTGTACATGAAATGGCACAAATGTGATTCAAAGCAGTCAAACATGAGTATCCATCCCAGTTCTTCTGTATTACTCCAACTACTTCTTTGGACATCAATCCTTCCTGACTGATATCACCAAGTGCTATGTAGAAGAAGGGGACGTAAGTAGTAATAACAACAACCAAAATAAGAAGAATAACAAGAAGAACAAGAAATAGGAGTAATACTGCAATACATGCTACATGTTCCCCTTGTGTGTAGGGTTGGCATGTGCAGTGTGTACATGTCTGTCCACCATTAATTAGGGAAATACACCACATCCATCACTGAAAAATTCATTCACAATTAGTGTTAACAATGGAGAGGAAGTGTCTGTTATTATGTGGGATCTCTACACTTAGAATTATAATACCATTTTGTAAATCAACCACCCACACAGCTGTCCTGTTATGGCTGATGCAATGACGTGCTATGGTATTATTCAAAAATAGGTACAATGTGTCCACATGGGAACTATTAAACTGCATGTCCATCTCCCCACACAACACACCACATATTATACATACTGTATTGCCATATAGATTGGCTGGAGTACACAAAGACATTGGCATACATGTTAGAGCTCTGTAACTATGGAAATATTGTAGTGGATATAGACACAATTACTGTATTGTAAACGAGGGCAAGGTTGGTGTCAACAATTAAGACAAAGAGTTTGTACCCACTACAGCCCTTCCAGAGGTACTTCATATGTACTATGTGGCGTGTTTACATACTATAATGTTTGCTATACACCCACACAGTTGTATTGTTATGGTTGATGCAATACCTTGCCATGT
This sequence comes from Chondrilla cf. caribensis, assembly GCA_964020155.1. NCBI lineage: Eukaryota > Metazoa > Porifera > Demospongiae > Chondrillida > Chondrillidae > Chondrilla > Chondrilla cf. caribensis. Next base: position 3,954,408 of record OZ026553.1, read on the forward strand.
TATAGTTGAAGAGAGGTACAATATGTCAGCCCAGGTAGTACTAAGCCTTTGATCCACCCACACAACAGATCACATATATCCTGTACATTGCCTAGATTATGGATCTTCACAATAAAATTGTCCCACCTTTCAATAACATCACTCCTTTCGCCCCAGTATAGTCACTCTTCTGCAAGATATCTGCTATTCTTGCCATCACTGAGGGTTCTTTTGTACATGCAATGACACAAATGTGATTCAAAACAGTCAACCATGAGAATCCATCCCAGTTCTTCTGTATTTCTCCAACTTCTTCTTTGGACATCAATCCTTTCTGACTGATATCACCAAGTGCTATGTAGAAGAAGGGGACGTAAGTAGTAATAACAACAACCAAAATAAGAAGAATAACAAGGAGAACAAGAAATAGAAGTAATACTGCAATACATGCTACATGTTTCCCTTGTGTACAGGGTTGGCATGTGCAGTGTGTACATGTCTGTCCACCATTAATTGGGGAAATATGCCATATTCATTATTGAATAATTCATCAAGAAATGATGGATATGCACACAGTGTTACATGCATGTACAGACACACAGACATACATATACACAAGTACAGTGTATGTACAGTATGTACAGATGTACTGTACACATATATGTCATTATATACATAAGTATGTACACACATGTCAGAGATCTGTAAATCTGGAAGGATTGTAGTGGGTATTGATACAATTGTTATACTGTTCATGAGGGCGAGGTCAGTGTTAACAATTGAGATGAAGTGTCCGTTATTATGTGGGATGTTTACATTTAGAATAATACAATTTTGTAAATCAACCACCCACACAGTTGTATTGTTATGGCTGATGCAATGATGTGCTATGGTATTATTCAAAACTAGGTACAATATGTCCACATGGGATGTATTAAACTGTCCATCTCCCCACACAACACACCACATATTATATACACTGTATTGTCATGTACATTGGCCGGAGTACACAAAGACGTTGGTATACATGTCAGAGCTCTGTGACTATGGAAATATTGTAGTGGATATATACACAATTACTGTATTGTCAACGGGGGCAAGGTTGGTGTCAACAAAGAGTTTGTACCCACTACAGCCCTTCCAGAGGTACTTCATGCATATTTCCTATGTGGCGTGTTTACATACATATAATGTTTACTAGCCACCCACACAGTTGTATTGTTATGGTTGATGCAATACCTTGCCGTGTTATAGCCCAGGTAGTACTAAGTGTTATTAGTTAAAGAGAGGTACAATATGTCAGCCCAGGAACTACTAAGCCTTTGATCCACCCACACAACATATCACATATACATATCCTGTACATTACCGAGTTTATGGACGTTCAAAAAAAATTGTCCCACCTTTCAATAACATCACATGTTTCTGATCAGTAAAACCACTCTTCTGCAAGATAGCTGCAATTTTTGTCATCACTGAGGGTTCTTTTGTACATGAAATTGTACAAATGGAATTCAATGCAGTCTTCAGTGAGGATCCCTCCCAACACTTTGGTACTTGTTGAATTTCTTCGTTGGACATCAATCTTTCCTGACTGATATCACCAAGTGCTATGTAGAAGAAGGAGATCGCAGGTATGACATGTCAACATCGTTGCCGTTGACAAAATGGCCGCCAAATTTTACGATGATTTTGATATACCAGTTTTTCTCTGCACATGACATTTTCACCTCAAAATCCCCTGCACGTATGGATTGTCAGAGGTTGGTGGACAAACTGGAGGAAATCTTACAGCCTTAGAAACTTTGATTTGTCCGTTTTATTGTGTATAATTTACTTCTGATTTGTATACACTAGTTCATATTTTCCTGTCTGTTTTACGTAATAACAAAAGTCCGTTTTTCAGGGGGTATTTTACATACATTACAATATGGAATAAGTTGGTTCCAAGATCATGTGTCTGTTTTAGCGCAGTGTCCGTATTCCAGGGAGCTGGATTATAGGGGTCCCACTGTATTGACGTTTTCATTTAAGTTGAGTTCCTGTGCAGCACTGCTAAATTGACACGAAATGCATGTGAATTAAGCATAATATGAGCTAGTGGATATACAGTATAGTAGGGATCCATAAGCATAAATTTTACTGCATGTGATCTTCTACGATTGGCCCCACCAATCGTTTTAAGCTTTGCATCCAGCTATAATGTTTACTAACCACCCACACAGTTGCATTGCTATGGTTGATACAATACCTTGCCATGTTATAGTTGAAGAGAGGTACAATATGTCAGCCCAGGAAGTACTAAGCCTTTGATCCACCCACACAACATATCACATATACATATCCTGTACATTACCTAGATTATGGATGTTCACAATAAAATTGTCCCACCTTTTAATAACATCACTCCTTCCGCCCGAGTATAGTCACTGTTCTGCAAGATATCTGCTATTCTTGCCATCACTGAGGGTTCTTTTGTACATGAAATGGCACAAATGTGATTCAAAGCAGTCCACCATACGTATTTCTCCAAGTTTTTTTGTATTTCTCCAACTTCTTCTTTGGACATCAATCCTTCCTGACTGATATCACCAAGAGCTATGTAGTAGAAGGGGATGTTTGTAGTAATAACAACAACCAAAATAAGAAGAATAACAAGGAGAACAAGAAGTAGGAGTAATACTGCAATACATGCTACATGTTCCCCTTGTGTACAGGGTTGGCATGTGCAATGTGTGCATGTCTGTTCACCATTAATTGAGGAAATACACCACATTCGTCATTGAATTATTTATCAAGGAATGATAGAAATGCACACAGTGTCACATGCATGTGCACACGCACAGACATACATATACACAGATGTACGTACAGTGTCAACGTATGTACAGTGCATACAGATGGACTGTACACATACATGTCATTATACATAAGTATGTACACACACATCAGAGATCTGTAAATCTGGAAGAAATGTAGTGGATATTGATACAATTGTTATACTTTTCATGAGGGCGAGGTCAGTGTTAACAATTGAGATAAAGTGTCTGTTATTATGTGGGATGTTTACACTTAAAATATTACCATTTGTAAATCAACCACCCACACTGTTGTGTTATGGCTGATGCAATGACGTGCTATGGTATTATTCAAAATTAGGTAGTAACAATAAATATTATGTCTAATCTAGACAATGTACATATCCTGTACATTGCCTAGATTATGGATGTTCACAATAAAATTGTCCCACCTTTTAATAACATCACTGCTTCCGCTCCAGTGAAGTGATTCTGCAAGATATCTGCAATTCTTGCCATCACTGAGGGTTCTTTTGTACATGCAATGACACAAATGTGATTCAAAACAGTCAAACATGAGAATCTCCCCCAGTTCATCTGTATCTCTCCAACTTCTTCTTTGGACATCAATCCTTCCTGACTGATATCACCAAGTACTATGTAGAAGAAGGGGATGTAAGTAGTAATAACAACAACCAAAATAAGAAGAATAACAAGAAGAACAAGAAATAGGAGTAATACAGCAATACATGCTACATGTTCCCCTTGTGTACAGGGTTGGCATGTGCAGTGTGTGCATGTCTGTTCACCATTAATCGGGGAGATACACCACATTCGTCATTGAATAATTTTTCAAGAAATGATGGATATGCACACAGTGTCACATGCAAGTGCATTCGCACAGATATACATATACACAGATATACATACAGTGTCAATGTATGTACAGTACATATACAGATTGACTGTACACATATATGTCATAATATATGAGTATATGCACACACACGTCAGAGATCTGTAAATCTGGAAGGATTGTAGTGGATATTGATACAATTGTTATACTTTTCATGAGGGCGAGGTCAGTGTTAACAATTGAGATAAAGTGTCTGTTATTATGTGGGATGTTTACACTTAAAATATTACCATTTTGTAAATCAACCACCCGCACTGTTGTGTTATGGCTGATGCAATGACGTGCTATGGTATTATTCAAAACTAGGTACAATATGTCCACATGGGAAGTATTAAACTGTCCATCTCCCCACAAAACACACCACATATTATTCATACTGTATTGTCATGTACATTGGCTGGAGTGCACAAAGATTTTGGCATACATGTCAGAGCTCTGTGACTATGGAAATATTGTAGTGGATATAGACACAATTATACTGTATTGTTAACGAGGGCTAGGTTGGTGTCAACAATTAAGATAAAGAGTTTGTACCCACTACAGCCCTTTCAGAGGTACAGCATAATTATTTACTATACATACTATAATGTTCACTAACCACCCACACAGTTGCATTGTTATGGTTGATGCAATACCTTGCTGTGTTATTAGTTGAAGAGAGGTACAATATTATGTCAGCCCAGGAAGTACTGAGCCTTTGATCCACCCACACAACATATCACATATACATATCCTGTACATTGTCTAGATTATGGATCTTCACAATAAAATTGTCCCACCTTAAAGTTTTAATAACATCACTTCTTCCTTCCCAGTAAAGCCACTCTTCTGCAAGATATCTACAATTCTTATCATCACTAAGGGTTCTTTTGTACATGAAATGGTACAAATGGGATTCAAAGCAGTCCTTGAGTATCTCCCCCTTGGCCAGTTCTGCATTTCTCCAAATTCTTCTTTGGAAATCAATCCTTCCTGACTGATATCACAAAGTGCTATGTAGAATAAGGGGACGTAAGTAGCAATAACATCAACCACAATAAGAAGCATAAGAAGGAGAACAAGAAATAGGAGTAATACTGCAATACATGCTACATGTTCCCCTTGTGTATAGGATTGGCATGTGCAGTGTGTACATGTCTGTTTACCATTAATTAGGGAAATACACCACATCCATCACTGAAACATTCATCAAGAAATGATGGATAAGTGCTAAGTGTCACATGCATGTACGTACACACGCACAGACATACATACACACAAATGTACGTACAGTGTACAGTATATGTACAGTATATACAGATGGATTGTACACGTACATGTCATAATATATAAGTATGTACACACACATCAGAGATATGTAAATCTGGAAGGATTGTAGTGGATATTGATACAAATGTTATACTGTTTATAAGGGTGAGGTCAGTGTTAACAATTGAGATAAAGTGTCTGTACACTACAGCACTTCCAGAGGTCCTTCACAGTTATTATGTGATATTTTTACACTTTAAATAATACTATTAAATTTTTGTAAATCAACCACCCACACAGTTGTATTGTTATGGCTGATGTAATGACGTGCTATGATATTATTCAAAAATAGGTATAATGTGTCCACATGGGAAGTATTAAACTGTCCATCTCCCCACACAACACACCACATATTATACACAATGCATTATCATGTACGTTGGCTGGAGTACACAAAGATGTTGGTATACTTATGTACATACACACATGTCGGAGCTCTGTGACTCTGCAAGTATTTTAGTGGTTATTAACATCTTTATCATGAAATTACTGTATTGTTAACGAGGGCATGGTTGGCATCAACAATTAAGATAAAGAGTGTGTACCCACTACTGCATCATACGCAAGTACACACACATGTCAGAGATTGTAGTGGACATGGATACAATTGTCATGAGGGTGAGGTCAGTTTTAACAACAGGGTTGGTTAGTATGTGGAGTGTGTGCATGTTTGTTCACCATCAATTGCGTAAAACACTGCCTTCATCATTGAATCACTTCTCAAGAAATGATAGATCAGCACACACACACACACACACACACACATGCATGCAGACACACACGTTCATTGGCTAGATTATAGAGGCAATACATGCACACACACACGCACCCACAGACACACGGACACACATACACATACACATGTACTACACATACGTACATGACATCATAAGAATGTATAAATGTAAATTTATGTGTATATTATGTGCATATCATAGTTATAAATACCCCTGGAAGGCCTGAAGCAGAAACATGAGTTCTCCCCTCATTTTACCACCACTAACCAATACAATGTGTTAGGCTAAGCATGCTCCTTAACCACATGCCCTATTTCTACCTTGTTTAAAGAGAGGATAGTTGTATTACAATTGTGATAACAAGTACTAGGCATAATTTATACAAAACAAACTGATTGTTGTTATAATTTGAAGAGCTCTGTGGTTACTCACAATCTAGTCATGTCCCATCATGGTGCTACTTGGCACAAAAGGTAGTTAATTTTGAGTGTCTCTGACAAAAGGGTCCACTTGGTGAAAAATTTCCAAATACACTTTCTGATATCATTCGATAGCTACGTCATAGGGGAACGTGTTTCCGTTGGAAGCGCTCAAATATTGTACTCCGTTCAATAGTTATGGATCGTTTCACAGACACCCCTGTCTACATCATAACTTTGAGAACGAGTCGCTTCCGGTTTATTTATTTCAGTCCATATATTCATAACGTCACGAATACGCGAACTTGTAAAGAAGGGTAATGGAGGGCGGTTTGTGATTTCTGCAGAGAATTAGCAATTGTCATTAGCTACCCTTAACTTTAGATAACCTTGCAAGTTTTCAAAGAAGAAAGCTAAAATCACTCGCCCTACGTATACTTCTTTCATACATGCGAAGATTCCGCCAAACTCTGTATAACAAAACGGTGTATTTCCGAGAGCTAAATTTAGTAGCATAACTCAAGATGTAGTAGTCGTACAACAATTTCGCTTTCAGAGAACATTCTACTAATGATTCAGAGTCAATTTTCGCAAAAAAAACATAAAATTGTTATTTCGAAGCCTATAATAGGTATTTTGTCGCCATAACCACAGTTCATACTTTTTACCAAGTGGTCCCTTTTGTCAGAGATACTCACAATTGGATGAGGTGTGAACTAATTGCTAAGTTGGTAGAAATGTCCTCGCACTTTCTACTGGCCAGGCAATAGTGCATGGGGATGGTCTATCTGGCTGGACTACACACAGACATGCACACATGCATGTGTCCATACACATAACCCCACCTGTCAACATTTTACTGTCTTCATTAAAATAATGTCTTCTTGTAATATCCGCTGTTTTAGTTAAAGTATCAGCTTCTTTACCACACTGGATGAACACCAGTCTGGCCATTAGATATCCCTTCATTCTCTTCATCTCTTGTACATCCTCACTAGTTATCAGCCCATTCTCATACAGTTCAGTCAACACTACACAACAGGTACAAACAACATCTCATGTACTTGATCACTGGTAGAAGCTGAACCATCTACCTCATAACATCCCATCTCAAAGTTTGTGTGTAGTGTTACAGAATATATTCATAGCAGTAAGCAATGTCTACTGTTGTAGTGAATATGGCACATATCAATGAGTTCACTGAGTACTGTACATAAATATTATGTGAGGCTAGGCTCATCAACCAGATCAAGTAAGGTCTCCCTATTCATCCACCATCGTGTTGGGTGACACAGTATTGGTGAGGACAATAGACTAGATGGAGCACAATATTATAGTTGCCAACCCTTGAAAATTACCTTCAGGGCCACTTGTGTATCTATACCTATATGTTGTCGCCAAAAAGGCTCAACAAATATAATATCCAGGTTAAGTATCATTGATTATGCTTGATAAATAGCTGTGAAAGTAGTTTGGAACCTTGCTAAATAGCATACTGTATTTAGTGTGGAATAAATGTATCCCAGTTTTCTATATATTGCAATTTAGACAACAAAAAGTAGATTAGTATGATGAACATAATCAGCCACTTTATGTTGTTATATTGCAAATGACTGTCAAATGCAAAGAGGAATGGAAAAGCCAATTTTTGAGGGATAATTCGACGTTGCTCCCTATGATAGTAATTGTAAGTTTGTACCTCATTAAATTCACGAATTTACAATGAAAAACCTATGTAAATAATTTCAAGAGCTTTAAAATTGTCCATCAGAGTACCAAACACTGCCAAATGAAAATTGAACAGGCTAAATAAACAGCTAGATAAAATCAAAGTGCTTTTTGTCAATTATAATGACACTTCTAAAGATGATTTGAATAAAGACAATTGGATCCTGTACTTGATCATTGGTAGAAGCTGAACAATCAACCTCATAACATGCCATCAAATTCATCACATCCCATCTCAATGTTTGCGTAACATTACAGAATTTTGTCACAACAGTAAGCAATATTTATTGTTGTAGTGGCACTTATCATTGAGTTCACTGAGCACTGTACATATTACGTGAGGTTAGTCTCATTAACCAGATCCCCTAAATTAAATGTCTCCTTATTCATCCACCATCGTGTTGGGTGACACAGTATTCGTCAGGACAATAGACTAGATGTAGCACAATGTGATTTATGGTATATCCACTATAATAGATGTCTATGTGCTTACCTGTTAGATACCTTAAGGTTAAGTTTGTCAGCTGAGAAGGATAGCCTTCGAGTGTCTTAATGGCTGCTTTGTGCTGCTTCCCTGACTTCCTCAATAGAACAAGAGTCAGGTCTAGAGCCTGTATATCAGGAATATACCAAAAATATTCATTTTTAATTTTTTCACATTCCTCTTCAGTCACAACTCCTTCCTTAAGATGAAGTATTCTCATCACTGTACAGTAAAAGGGAAGAGTACATGTTCAGGGAATTACCATGACAACACTCAAATATCAACAAGTTACTTCATCATCGCCTATTACTGTACGAAGAATTACACTACAATACAATAAGGATAAGATTGATGTAGAACGGAGCAGCATTTTGATGACACACTTCGCAAGATGGACTATTCGTCCGTGAATTCTAAACACCACATATAATATCATCTCAGTCGAGGACATCACTTTACAGAACATTAGTTTCATCGTTCATTTTTCGACTGGAAGATATTTCGATATAATTACCTTTCGTGAGGTCGGGATCAGGATATCTATAAGTACAACAACACGGGTTTCCAGTAGCCATTTTCGAGGGATAGCGAACAGATTGCGAAATCCCCCTTCTGTCCAGTGCCTACTGCATAGTCGATCGTCTATTACTCTGGACCAGTCCTAGTCTACCAGCGTGAATGTGCTTGTTCTGTGTTTGGTGCATTTGATGTGGATGAGATGTTCATGTAAAAACACCACTGTAGGGGTTATAAACCATTATATTAACCACTCAGTGGAATTGGAGAAAGTTATGCTAACGGGGAGTGACGGTGATGATCAAAGGGACGCTGACTTTCAGTTTAAATTTTAAGATTGTGAACCGGAATTGAAACAATAAATGACTCTGAATTTCGGCGAAAGAATGGGTAGACACGGGAAGAACCAGACAGCGAGTGCCGTGTACGGCTACCACGAGAAGAAGAAGGATACCGGTGAGTCGGAGAGTGTAGCCAGCAATAACCTTACTAAAGTTGCCTTCCTCCATAGCTCCGGGTAGACTCCCTAGCTCTTCAACGTTCATGACTCCTGCGTTGACAGTTCGCGTTACTTACACTACATAGGCTAGCGCTAGCTATACCACTGCAATAGTGGCTTGTTTCATGAGTAAATTGTAGACGTCTTCCAGTGTAGTGGGGCAGTGTCAACAGTAGGATAGAACGGATTAACGTGGAATCAGTTTCTTCTGAGTTGGCCCGAATCCGGGTTCTTGGATACAAGCAATGACACCTTTTCACACACAATTGCTAGGTCTGCTGGATATAGTGTACTTTCCACTCTTCGGCTGTCACGTCACAGGGCCGTAGCCATCAAATGTGAAGTGGTCCGGTTGATGGTAATATGTAGACATGGTGAGGCATAATGTAGGGGGGTCTTTGGGCATGCCCCCCAGGAAAATTTTGGATTTTAGGCCTTCAGAGGTAGTCCTTGATGCCAATTTATTTGATAATAATTTATTATAATAGGAATAGGAATCCATATAATTGGGGCGAGCCTAAGCGAGCCCCTCTCTTGCGAGTCGGCCGCCTGCCCGCCTACGCTTCCGGTGTGGATATATATATATATATATATATGTATTCTATATTTAGGCCAACAATTTGGTCAACGTTTTCGACGTCTGGCGCGATCGTGCGACCCTCTGAAGGACGGAAACTCTTTTCATGACGTCCGGTACGTCTGGAGAAAGACGTGGATGCCCTTTTCGACGATCGAGGCGATTTTTCGAACACGTTGACGATTCTTTCTTTTGAACGCTGTGCCATTTTGATCGACTGCCAATTCTGGTATTGGCCGAATTGATCCCCTTCGAACGGTTCGACAGACACATGAAACATTCTTCTGGAAGTAGAAAGACGCGGGGACACTCGGGACATCTTCTGAAAGGCAGGAAACGACCGGGGGAGTAGGGTCCTACTTCGGCGAGTCGGGCGTTATATCTTACGTGTTAAAACATCGATCTCTCGTTGTTTTGACCATTCTAAAACTGTTAGGTGGTTCTTTAGACCACATATCAATGCTTTTGAACCTTTTGTGCCTGAATGATTCTCTTGTGGAACAAGGAATCTCGAAATACATGTTAATGCCGTATGGTCTCACACATAGAAACGCGAAGTAACGTTGTCGACACGCATACATCAACTGCTATTGTTCCTGTACTCCTACTTGGGCACATCTGCTGCTAAATGGGACAGACCCTATGTGCACATGCTGACATATGCACCTGAATGGGGCAAGCTGTAGCTGTCTAACACAATGAGATGACATCAGTGCATTTTGATGTACACATTTATCAACATTTGGTATTTCTTCCTATACAGTGTAGTACTTTTGGAGTAGGGAGTAAGTTAAGGTAGAGTTAGGATAGGGTTAGGGTTAGGGTAGGGTTAGGGTTTTATATTTACGCATTGACTCATTTTCATGCTGTGTAATACATCTATAAAATCATTATCATCCTTCAATACAACACAGACATCTCTGTGCTGCAACATGGAATAAACATGTTGTCACTACTGCAACTACTGCACAGCAGCAGAACCCAGCACACTGCATGTACTTAGCCACCCTATCAGGCACTTATGGATATGCTGGCATTTCCATAATCGCCTGAATAGAGCATGCTGCAGACATCAGTCAGTGCCTATGTGTATGTTTTCAATGCCAACTACTGTGCATCTATACTGACCCCTGCTAACAGGGCGAGCTTAGGCGAGCCCCTTCAGACTCTGTCTGAACTAGTTGGGGCGAGCCTAAGCGAGCCCCTCTCTTGCGAGTCGGCCGCCTGCCCGCCTACGCTTCCGGTGTGGATATATATATATATATATATATATATATATATATATGTATGTATTCTATATTTAGGCCAACAATTTGGCCGAGGTTTTCGACATCTGGCGCGATCGTCTGACCCTCTGAAGGACGTAAACTCTTTTCATGACGTCCGGTACGTCTGGAGAAAGACGTGGATGCCCTTTTCGAGACGATCGAGGCGATTTTTCGAACACGTTGACGTTTCTTTCTCTGGGACGCCGTGCCATTTTGATCGACTGCCAATTCTGGTATTGGCCGAATTGATCCCCTTCGAACCGTTCAACAAACACATGAAACATTCTTCTGGAAGTAGAAATACGCGGGGACACTCGGGACATCTTCTGAAAGGCAGGAAACGACGGGGGGAGCAGGGTCCTTCTTCGGCGAGTCGGGCGTTATATCTTACGTGTTAAAACATCAATCTCTCATTATTTTGACCATTCTAAAACTGTTACATGGTTATTTAGACCACATATCAATGCTTTTGAACCTTTTGTGTCTGAATGATTCTCTTGTGGAACAAGGAATCTCGAAATACATGTTAATGTCGTATGGTCTCACACATAGAAACGCAAAGTAACGTTGTCGACACGCATACATCAACTGCTATTGTTCCTGTGCTTCAACTTGGGCACATCTGCTGCTAAATGGGACAGACCCTATGTGCACATGCTGACATATGCACCTGAATGGGGCAAGCTGTAGCTGTCTAACACAATGGGATAATATCAATGCATTTTGATGTACACACTGATCAACATTTGGTATTTCTTCCCATAATACATTTGGAGTAGGGAGTAAGTTAAGGTAGAGTTAGGGTAGGGTTAGGGTTAGGGTAGGGGTAGGGTTTTATATTTACGCATTGATTCATTTTAATGCTGTGTAATCCATCTATATAATAATCATTATCATCGTTCTGTGCTGCAACATGGGATGAACATGCTGTTGCTACTGCAACTACTGCACAGCAGCAGGCACACTGCATGTACCACCCTGTCAAGCACTTATGGATTTACTGGCATTTCCATAATTGCCTGAATACAGCATGCTGCAGACATCAGTCAGTGCCTGTGTGTACGTTTTCAATGCCAGCTACTGCACGTCTATGCTGACCCCTGCTAACAGGGCGAGCTTAGGCGAGCCCCTTCAGACTCTGTCTGAACTAGTTACCGAGCGTTAGCGAGGTAATTGTTTCCGTTCGTTAGGGGAGTCCGATCGAGCAGCCCACGCACATAATTGCGGTGGCCGCCAATATTGTTGGATTTAGGTCATTTTTCGGTTTCTTTGAACGCAAATGGTTCGTCGATCGAAGCGTTCAGCACTAAGTCGTCCCACCGACGGTAATGGGGCACCGTCGCAGCATATGTTGAAATGGCAAACTTGGACAAAGGTTGCCTGTGGTTCACACAAGATCCGTTAAAAGAGCACTTACTTTTCGATTCCTCCCGTCGACAAATTTCGGTCTGCATCACTACCAAGTACCTTAAGACAATTCGAATAACAATTGTCAACTTTTTTGCACAACGATTTTTCGATTTCCTTCGCCGAAGAGCAGGGTTCGCCAATTCGTCGTTCGGGACACCAAATGGTCGGCCATCATGACGTCCATTTTGGAAGACATTTTTAGATGATGTCACTGAACTACGTCATACCGTAGATCTTAATATGCAAGATCTATTTGCGAGGTTCTGAACTTTGTTCACAACTAGTATATATTTATTATCTATATAAATATAATAGATTCCTATGCATAACTGCAGCAGTGAATTTATATTGAAATTTATACAACGCCAAAAAGATGGCCGATTTCAAAACGCCGGGATGAGGAATTGGGCTAAAATTCGAGCGTAACGACATCTATGAAGGTAATAACTTCAGCGAAGGTCCTCCTGATCCTAAAAGAGACGCCCAAGTGATTTGAGTGCAATTCGATATTGTTTTCTCCCTTAGTAACAAAAGAAAAGTTTTTTTTAGAAATATTTATTTTGGTACTACCCTGAAAAGTGGTCCGGTTGAAACCGTACTAACCGGACTGGTGGCTACGGCCCTGCGTCATGATGTGATGTAACCTTTATCTTCTGTTACAATTCTCATACAGCCACATCTGGATATGGGACAAAGCATGCAAGATTGAGCAAAGACTCTCTGAGGGTGAGAGCCTGTGTTTCTTCATTGAACTAGTTGTTTCCTTAGCAACACTCATCATACTATCAGTGTATTTGTGTGTGTGTGTGTGTGTGTGTGTGTGTGTGTGTGTGTGTGTGTGTGTGTGTGTGTGTGTGTGTGTGTGTTCACATGTATCATGACATTGGTGTGTGTACAAAGTGGTGAAACTCCAGAGAACCCTCTTCTTTGTCCTTATCATCCTCTCCGTCTCACTGTACAGAACTTTGATTGTTGTTGTCTCACACTACAACCATGTAGAGATCCTGTTGTAACGTAAGTACTTACATTATTAGGGTATAAACAGTGGTGCTATATTTTACTGGCGTACGTACATACATACCGTATAGCGGACAATTTATTGCAGGACAGAATTTTCGCAGATGGCTCCAAAAATGAAAATTCGCAGATAAAATTTTCACGGATGCTGGCCACAGTCGCATGATAGAATAATGAGAATGCCTTAATTTGCAGATGTTAGGCTAAATGTGAAATCCATGAAAATTTTGTCCTGCAAAATTTCCCGTTATACGGTGTGTTACTTGTATGTATATGCAGTACATACCCTATATGCATACGTGCAAACTTGGATTACTTGTACACATACAGTCTAGATGACAGAGAGGCTCTTGTATAGTGCTTCATCAGAAACATGGAAGTACATACCAGTGTACAGTTGTATGCACATTTATATTATGTTTACATTGTTGTTATATCTGGATTTGTGAGGGTCTACTGTACTTACTAACCAACACACAGTGTACTTATTTCAGTATTCCTGTTATGTGTATATATTTCAGGTGTCCTCAGAAGAGACGTTCCACCTTATAGTACAGATAATCTTGTCCCCAAGGTGTCCTCAGTAGAGGTTCCATTATATAGGACATCTCATCTTATTTTCAAGGTGTCCTCAGTAGAGAGGTTCCACTGTATAGAACATCTCCTCTTAGTCCCTAGGTGTCCTCAGTAGAGAGGTTTCCCAATGTAAACCAGTTTAGAATTCTTGGAATTTAACTAGTGGCTCTTATTGACAGGTGGTTGTTGTTGTTATTTCCTGTGTTTGTGTACATGACTCACTCATGTAGCTCTTCCATTAATTTTCTCCTTGTCATTCTCTCCAATCTCACTTCACAGAACTTTGATTCCTGTTGAATCACTCTATAATCATGTGGAGATCCAGTTATAATGTGAGTCCACACACAGAAGTATTTTATTGAATGCATTTAACACTTTAGCACAGAAGTATTTTTGAAGCTATTTATATCAATCCTACATGTCACACATACTCACATGCATAGGTGTACATGCAACATTTCACAGCCATGTACTGTGGGTGGATATGTAATTGTCTGGTATTTTTGTATTCATGTTTTTGTAAGCACTAGCACTTTGTGTGCTGTGTTCCATACATACATTGTGTATGCACACACAAGGGTATTCTAGGTGTACAGTTTCATAGAGCGAGGTTATGTGTATGGAAGTATTTATTCAAGGACAGTTTATCACACACACACACACACACACACACACACACACACACACACACACACACACACACACACACACCACACACCGCTCACACACACACTCACACACTCGGGTATATGGTACGGGTGTGGGTATCTACTGTTTGTGTATACATCTGTGTGCTTGTGTGTGCGTTGCACACATTTAATACGTATGCATGCATGCATTAGGTGTACAGTTTCATAGATTGAGGTTAGGATGAGGCACTAGTCTTGCAGTGCCAGACCATGTACACATATGGCAACTGTATTCATATTCCTTCCTTCCCACTACATAGTGAGTACAGTGGAACCTCCGTAATCCAACATCCTTTACTATCCAACTGCATTCTGAGATGTGCATAGCCATCGTTATAGACTACATTGGAAACTTGCTAACCTCTTCAATCCAACGTGTTAAGTTTTGCCCAAATTGTGTTGGATTATCAAGGTTCTACTACGTACGTATGTACTTGCATTCTGTACTGTGCTAGTTGTCTACATATATCTGTAGTATAGTGTTGTTGGCAGGACATGTATGTACATACGTATGTATACAGTACAGTGTTGGGGCAAGTAGAGATAAGGGAACTTCTAGAGAGAACTGTTCTGAAGTTGATGCTATTTCTTTGCCTTTTTATTGTGCTAAGTGACAATCATTTGATTTCACCAATTCTACTCTTTCCACCATTTCTGTCATATCAGCCATTTCCCCTGCCTGTACAGTATGATGTACAATACCTGTCCACCTGTACCTACACACACATACAGTCCTTCAACTCACCAGTGTACCACACCTGACTGTGGTGTGTCGTTGCTTACAGAACTGTAGACTTTGGAAGGTATCAGTGCTGAACTCCAAGATCACGAGGAAAGAGTGTATTCTATTCTCTCACACAATGCTGTCCAGATAATGAACCAGGTGTGTATGTAACAGTGTGATTCTCCTCTGATGTATGGCTTCATCATAGGATAAGTGTGTTTGCATGTACATATTTATTAAGAGTGTATTGAATTCCCCCATCAAGACCTTGCAATATGTTGAACACTTCTATTGATAGGTGCATGCACAGACTACCATGTGAGGAGTAGTTTATGACAGATTATTTTTCAATTGAATAAAGTGCTTTAAATACAAAACAAGTACTCATTCAATTGTCACCTGACATGCATTATCGTCCAAAGGTAGGTTCTCCTAATAATACAGCATGTCAACAACTTCTGCTATGAGTATTGCCCTGTTGGAATTACTAATAATAAGCTATGTATGTACATACGTACAGTGGATATCCGTCTCAATCCCAGTTCCAGTGAATGTCCAGTTTATCTGTCAAATGTGTTAATCCACCATATTTTTGGAAATTAATTGTGAATTATCAAGAATTCACCCTACATGCTTTGTTCCATCCTCAACTATGTACATACCTGCAATGTACCTATCCTTCTAGAAAGAAGTCAAAGACACAGTGAGAGCTGGAGCCCAGGAGAAGGTGGACCAGTTCCTCGATACTCAAGGAAGCATCCTCACCAAACCAATAGATCCTTATGTTAGGAAAGGTTTGTTGGTTGTCACTGTCTATGTGTGTGTGTACTTGACTAGGGAGAATGGTTGGAATATATTGTGTGTGCATGTATACATACAGTGTGTGTGCTCATTCCATGTACATATGAACATACATACATACTGTACATACATGTACATGTGTGTGTGTAGTGGACCAATATTGATCACAGTTTCAGTGTCATTTATTTCATTCAAGTAATTTTTGAATGAGATTTTAGCAGGGGAAGATCCTGGGAAGGGAGGAACTAATGCCCTCACCTGAACAATGTGCTAAGGTGTCTTCATTAGAGAGGTTCTACTGTGTAGAACAGATTATCTTAATACAAAGGTGTTCTCATTAGAGAGGTTCCACTGTGTACAACAGCTTATCTTGGTAAGAAGTGGCCTCACTAGAGAGGTTCCACTGTGTAGAATAGCCTATCTTAGTACAGAGGTGACCTCACTAGAGAGGCTTCACTGTGTAGAGCAGCTTATCTCAGTACAGAGGTGTCCTCATTAGTGAGCTTCCATTGTATAAAACAGCTTATCTCAGTACAGAGTTGTCCTCATTTGAGAGGTTCCACTGTGTAGAACAGCTTATCTTAGTACAGAGGTGTCCTCACTAGAGAGGTTTCACTGTGTAGAGCAGCTTATCTCAGTACAGAGGTGTCCTCATTAGTGAGCTTCCATTGTATAAAACAGCTTATCTCAGTACAGAGTTGTCCTCATTTGAGAGGTTCCACTGTGTAGAACAGCTTATCTTAGTACAGAGGTGTCCTCACTAGAGAGGTTCCACTATGTAGAACAGCTTACCTTAGTACAGAAGTGTCCTCATTGGAGAGGTCACACTCTGTGTACAGTTTATTGACAAGTGGCTGTAGTCATCATTTCTCTTGTTTATGTACACGACTCACTCATGTAGCTCTCCATTCTCTCCTTATCATTCTCTCCAATCTCAATTTACAGAAGTTTGTTTCCTGTTCAGATGCACAGACGAGAAAGCCATTTATAACAATCCTACATGTCACACATACTCACATGCATAGGTGTATATGCAACATTTCACAGCCATGTACTGTGGGTGGATATGTAATTGTCTGGTATTTTTGTATTCATGTGTTTGTAAGCACTAGCACATTGTGTACTGTGCTCCACACAGTGTGTGTGCACACACAAGGGTATTTTAGGTGTAAAGTTTCATAGTGTGAGGATATGTATACGGAAGTATTTATTCAGAGATAGTTTATCACACACACACACACACACACACACACACACACACACACACACACACACACACACACACACGCACACACACACACACCTCTTCATCATGCAGGTGTGTACATGTACATGTATAACTACTGTTTGTGTGTGGAAGCATAAGTGCATACTTCCGTGTGCTTTTAGGTGTGTAAACACATTCAATACATGTATGTATGACATGTATCCACACACAGGTGTATTCTAGGTGTACAGTTTAAAGTGTGATCACCATCTCATCACAAAGTATGTTATTTCTGCAATGCAAGGGACCACAGGGTGGGAGACCACTAGGAGTGTGTGGAGATGGTCTAGCTAGCTGGACTGATTTCCCTTCACTGCTGTCGTGTAATTGAACCATTATGGTAACTGTGTACATACTTATGGAAGTTTAATTGAATCATTTAGTATCTTCGTATGTATGTATACATGTATGTTTATATGTGTTACAGGAAAATGCACGTACACATATGTGTGCTGTTTGTGTGTATGTGTTTAAACATACATGGGTTGTGAGTAATGAATTTTCATTTAGCTAAAAGAGATGATTGTAACCATATCAACCATGAAGGCCTACGTCAGTTACAAACTAGCCACATGAAAGCTCATTAACTCACAATCCATACCATTACCGGAACTATAGCATTGGCCTTTATTTACCATAACGTGTGTGTTTATGCCTTTATGTATCCCGATTGTACAATCGTACATACATGTATGTATGTTATCCTTTCAGATATGTGTGCTTGTGTTCATAGGTAGTAAATAGGCTGTTGAGTATGTAGTGATAATAATTATGGCCTTTTTTGTTTACAATGAACAACCTATTGTTTATCAATTCCCTACTACAGGAAGCCATATAACAGATCATGAGAGTAGATTATACCCTTCATTGAAGCTGCACCTGATGTTGTAGTGGAGATGTTGGTGGAAGCTGTTCAGCAGAAGATGATGGAGGTGGTGTTGGGGTTACATTCAGTAATGAGTTCTGTACAACGCACCACACGTACGTACATAGTACACAGATAGTATAGTCTGGCATGGACCAGACTCTATTTGCCATTTTTTTAAAAATAGTAATTATTGTTTTGCCTCAGTGAAATTAAATGGTCAATCAATACTCACCTACACCAGACAAACAAAATGTGCACAAAAAGTGGCATGAAATTACCACTACAGTAAATGTAGTGTTTTTTTCACATTTTTTCAACTTAATTTTTACTTAAACCCAATGCTTACACAATGATGTATTCAGTGATTGATATCTGTTTGTTTTGTGAATTTGATTTACTGTATTATACACATTCCCATTGGAAATCATAGTAATAATTCTGTAATTATCATTGTATTTTACAAGACTTAGTATAATACAGATTTATATTGTATGTATACACACCATGCACTATACATTATTTTGTATCACACTCATACTTATTATTTGTCTAATATTAAATAATGTAATGATGAGTGTAAAATTACAGGTACTTAACTGAATAAACAATGATAGAATTATAATGATAATAATTACAATAATTATACATAAGACAGCGAATATATAAGATGCATGCAAACTAGAGACTAATCAAGGGGACAGAAATCACTCATACTTAGTCTAATATTGCATACTATTATATTCTTAGTATAGGTGTTGTAGTATCTTTACATAACACCAATATTATTGCACTCTGCATATATATATAGTGATAATAATCGATCTATATAGATCTAGATATACGTATTCATAGATCTGTAATAATTAGGTGTGCCTGAAGTTCAATAATATAATAATTATTGTTATGTACATGTGCATGTATGCTAGCATGAATAATGATTGGCCAAGGTATTATACAATACATAATATTATGCCAAGTATTTAATCTCAAATCACCATGATATTATTATGTAATAAAGTGGGTTGTTTGGCTAGCTAGGTAACATCTTGCATATTATTATGCTAATAATTATGACTGGAAATTTAACACCAAATTTTAACATTTCCACGTGCACGGTAGCTAGTACTGCTACCTTAATTTGCCATGTGGTAACAGTTATAATTATAGCTGTCAAAACACACAATAGTTATAATCATGTTTAATTTTATAATTTTATTAACTGAAGTTACGTCATTATCACCATTATTATTACTATTGTCATTTTTCTTTATTGGTATCATTATTATTATTATTATTATTATTATTAATATACGCTTGATGTAATCGCTATTATTATTATTATTGTTATTATTATTATTGTATATAATGATTGTGATATTATAAAAATAATAGTAATAGTAATAATAATAATATATACTACTCATATAATATAGCATTTTCAAAATTTGCAATTCATTATCACATACACTTGACAGTATTTTTATTAAAAATTTTGAAAATCAAGTTTTACACAGATTTCAACAGATACTGACATATAATAATACATCCCCTACAGTAAAAATACTGTACTACTGCAAGTTGTTTTGAATGCAATGACAATTTTGATAAACATACACAATAAAATGATGTTGAACAGTCAAGTAGTTCAAATGTCACTCCAAGATGGGTTGCTCCCGACTTCCTTCTCCAGGGCATCGGCCACATTCGGTCCTTTGGATTCTTCATTATTTTCAACAGAAACCCCCATGTTGGAGGGAATAGAATCCCAAACTTGCCATCCCTCCAGTATCGTAGAGCCAGTATTCCACCAAGGGACTGGTCTGATCTCAAAGATTGAACTTCATCCACTGGTACACCCAAACTGATAGCCAAAGAGTGCCAAACTGGAACCTTATCCAATACACCTTGGAGGCCAACGTCTGATGGTGTTTTCCCTAGTAGGCAGATAAAAAAATATACGTATGTATATGCATGGTGATTCAGAACGAAGACTTATATTATATGCATTGCAAAAATATGATCACTTACCATAGACCTCAAGAGGGGTGGGGAGTGAGGAATATTCATTTCAGAGGTCTTGACAACCTGTCACTGTTCGGTAGGGGTACTGTAACATAAAATTATATTTAATGATAAGTTAACATAAATAATTAAAAAGTATAATATGTAGTATGGTAGCAGTGAGTGACTGTATATTATTGTAAGTACAATTACTGTATTGAAAGGGTACGTGTATGTCAAATGTACCACTGTGACAATATATTTAACATTGCATTACTTACTGGATGATACAATAAATATGACTGTAAATGAACAGCTATGAATCAAAGGAAGATAGTTAATTTTATTTAGAAAGCTTAAGCTTTAATCTTGATTATGGCTACAGTTGCCAATGAACTATAAAATCCATCAATGTGATTACAGCACAACCTCTCAGGTCTGTTAGGCCTAGAAGTGGGCTATTATGAAGAAAATTAATCCCAAGGTTATTAGTGTAGTTGTAATGTACGTATGTTTCCCTGGTGTACACAATCTGCTACATCTACACCTACAGTTCACTACATGTTCCCCTAGCGTAGACATTTGAAATTGCATATGCCTAAACATGTTTCTGTCAATCCCCCATATACAGTGAATTCTCGTTAATCCACCACCACTTCATCCACCAAACTTTTTAGGGGCTGCCGCAGGCAGCCCCTATATTGTTTTCATTTCGACTTCCGGTATGTAACGCTCGATATATATATATATAATATGTGTCCCTACGTGTAACAGCAACAATGAATTTATATTATAATTTATATTGCGCGAAAAAAAGATGGCCGATTTCGAACGCCGACAATTAGAAATTGGGCTAGAATTCGTGCGTTGAAGCTTCCCCGAAGGTAATAACTTCAGCGAAGGTTCTTATGAACCTAATAAAGACGCCCAAGTAATTCGAGTGCGGGGGGCGGCAGCCCCACGAGTTTTTGAACTCGAATTACTTGTTAATTTGCCACAATTTCCCAGTACTAATATAATGTACGAGTACCAATGAATATCCAGTTAATCGGAAAATGAATTGCGGCAGATTAATGAGTATTCACTGTATAAACGGGAACACTTTTCTTGTGTTAACATGCAAAGTCAAATGAGTAAGTATCAGTGGAACAATAACTACAAGGCTTACAATTTTCTTAGCTAATTTCAATACAAAATAATGTAAAAACTGTGTCTGTCTGTGAATGTCTTGTCATGATTTCATTCATATAAATGTTCATTAACCTAGTAATCATCTATCCATTGGTGCAATGGGTCTTACATTGTTACCTTCCGACCAAGGATCTCGTATAATATCAGACTCATATCACAAACAACTGTAAAAATCATTCTAATAGGATACAGATTAGATTTCATACCTTTCTGGTGTTTCCCTTTAGGGCAGGATCCAACATCCGAATCTATTGAAATAAAATTGAATCTAGTAATTCCATTTCTAAATACTCCCACAGACACAGTCATACATAAAAATAACAACAAAAGTGTGAAATTGGTCCATTAACTATGATATTATGTAACAATATGCATACGTATATCATCGTAAAAACTTCCCAACTTGAATAAGACATGCCTCAAACCACAAGTTATGCGTCCCTTATAAGTACAGTGTTTTACAGAGGTCATACCACGTTGGTATAGATTACACATTGAGTGATTTGATTTTCAGCCATGTCATACAAAATGTCTACAGTGACTCTTAAAGCCGCCCCGACAGATTCAATTCCAGTTAACATTACTGAGTGGAATGACTGTCTCATCTGTCTACTGACAGTTACTGATAGTGCGGCTTAGACTGAGTACCTGTAATTACACGTTTCGAATATTACTCTGATGTTAGCATACTGCTCAGAAACGCTAATTCCTCTATTATATCTACCAGCGACAGACACACAAGCACCTGTCCCTCCAGATCTGCTGGTTCCTCCTTCAGAGGTCGCTGGGACAACGTCTTTATCCCCGCCACGCTTTCCTACTTTCCTTGGACTGTAAGAATGAAATGGAAAACTCTTGTTCCAAGAACCACGTGTTGTAAACAACGTCCTCGGATCATAGTTTCAAGTTTTAAATTTGAACTCGGTGTTGAACTCAGGCCTTCCTCAATAACTCACGTGTTCGAGCCTTCTTGTATAATATAGAAAGACAGAGCCATCCAAATTATGGTCAGTGTTGCGTTTTATCTTGATCCACTTCATCGTATAAATGTATTGTTTCTTTTGATATTTCAACCATAGCCGGTCCACAAGAGGCTAATGACAAAGAAGAAACTGAAGACGAAGTAGAAGCGTCCATTGCCGCACTGGGTCAGAATACGAACGAGGAGCAGAATAAGGAAATGCCACTATCCCCCCTTTCTTACAATGTTTCTCGATCAAGGTGAGCATGTGCAGTGTAGCTCAAGGGTAAAATGGTATGCCACTTGGACTTGGTAGTCTAGTGTCCTTCTGACATTGAACTATCGAAACAAGTTCCTGTCAACCTTGTCTCCATAGGCAGGCATTGGAGTTCTGTAAGTTCGGTGGCCATTTTGTCGTGACATGCCCCCTGACTCAATGATAACATTGTGCAAAGTGTGTACGGTCTATGACATATTCGTTTGCATATGGCAATCGTTTGTATAGTGCAATTGATTTGGGGGATAGGGTATACAGTCTGAGATACAGCAGGGTGGTGTATCCTGTTCCAGCCATACCCTTGAAAACACTAGTACGTGCTGGTCATATTTTTTTATGTTTTTCCAGCAATTGGAATTGTTCTGTTAATTAACATGGCTAGTTAGCAGACTGTAGTGGTGACCATACTCTAACCCATGCTACGTACATAGTATTACCCATTACAGCAGGTATCATCTAAGAGACTTGGAATTTCGATTTGTGTCTTAGATGTGGTTTTACTTCAGCATAGTAGAAACTTCTCCATTGTTGTTAAGATGTGTTTGTCCATACCTTGAAAGGCAACATGACACTGAATCTGTACTTCTTATCAGAAATACTTACTATTAGTACTGGTTGACATCGTGTACATTGAGCTGTATTTATGTATTTATTGTCTTCACATGTAGGTACAATGGAAAGAGAAGGCATTGAAGAAGAACAAAACTGAACCTGTAGTATGGTGCATTGGAACATTGTACTTGTTTATATGTGTCAATGAATCTGTGGCACGACCGTTTCAAATAATCATGACATTTACAAATGTGGACACATGTACGTACGTATAATGAGTGAATCAAAGCGATTGCCTCCAAGTATGACAGTGCACGATATGCACTTATATACAGTGCATGAAACAAAATATTATTATTATGGTCCATATAATAAGACCATTATGATCAAAGCCTTAAGGCCACAGTATAAATAAATGTACACGATGTCATGCACGATTGATAAAATTAATCTGAACAATGATAATATGTACTCAACATCCACATACAATAAATGCAAACAAAATACTGTACACATTGTGTTGTAACATGCAGTAAGGTTGACCATGACAAGAAAAATGTCATTTCTTCCACTGATCTTCACTCCATGTTGGATCTTTGATGGCTTTATTTTCCAAATCTTTTGCAATGTTTGTACCAAAGGTAGCTTCTACTTGTTGTAGTAGGAACCTCCATGTTGAAGGGTAGGGCTTTCCAGAGAGACCGTCCCTCCAGTACTGCAGGGCTAGTAGACCACCAAGTGGATCTGTACGGTAAGCCTGCACTCGGTCAACAGGAACTCCTAGGTTAACAGCCAGAAACTGCCAAAGTGGTTTCAGCAGCAGAACAATATTGAGACCGACATCTGATGGAGTCAGACCTGTGATGATGGAAACAGAAATGTAATATTATTGATGTATGCTCAATGAAGCATGTCGGAATGGGAAGACTGCATGTCGGAATATAACTATCCCTATATCAATTGCAGTGATACACAGTATAGTGTCTGCAGCTGTTGATATAGGGATTGTTATATTCCTGGACCAACAGTCTTCTCATTCCAACATGCTGCTCACTCCGACGGTGTTCTCATTCCACTCATCCCTACCTTGTTCTCTCCCTTTTTTGCTTGTCCGTATACGTATATCCTTTTTCATTTGTTAAATGATTTATTATGCTTAATGGATTATAATAATTTAATGTAGTAATTATTAATGTAGAAGACATTCTTTATTATATATCAGTACAATATCAATATTATTATACGTACTTTATAGTAATATATACTATTATAATAATCTTATTGATATTATGGTATGTAGGGACTAGATAATTATAATAATAATAATATTATATATGCCTATATGCATGTATTGCACACTAGCTAATGCTGCATATCGATATTATTGTACTTTTTATGATCAATAAATATAATTTAAAATTCAATTTTACATAGATCTATTTGAACTACGCATATTATTGTATGAATTTAAAAATAATGTTACTACTGTACTTTGCTAAGCACCAACAATATTAGTACCATATATTATACTGACAAAAATAACACAGTGTTGTCAAGTACTACTCCAAGCTGGGTTGCTCCGGACTTCCTTCTCCAGGGCATCAGCCACATTAGGTCCTTTGGATTCTTTCAATGTTTTGAACAGAAACCCCCATGTTGGAGGAAACAGATCTCCAGACTTGCCATCCCTCCAGTATCCTAGAGCCAGTAGTCCACCGAGAGGCTTAGACTCCCAAGCCTGAACTTGTGCAATTGGCACACCCAAACGGATAGCCAAAGAGTACCAATCTGGAAACTTATCTAATACACCTTGGAGGCCAGCGTCTGATGGTGTTTTATCTATACAGACAACACACAACCACAATTTAATTATGCATGCATTAGATATAATAAGTTACTGCTAAGCCTAATACCTCAGTATGTAATTTCACTCAACAATCTGTGATATCTACCATTGTCTAATGATAGCATGTGTTGGTATCAATCCTGCCCTGTCTGAATACCTGTCCTCTACACTAGTGATGCTAGCCCATGTTCATTGTTGATGCACAGTACTACATGTTCCAATTACACCAGTATATGTTCCCATTGTGTACAGGGTTTACTATATAAACACCTCACTAGTGTATCCTGCGTTGGTTCTATGTTCTACTAGTGTGCAGTGTGTCCCTTATATGTACCCATAGTGTATGCGGACTGCCAACTACATCTTTCCCCTAGATTAGCATACCAGCTATGTACGTGTTCCCCTGATGTGAAGTGTCAGTTACACACTGGCCTATGGCTACTTTTACTGTAGAGGACACACTACATGTTCCTCAGGTGGCATATGATGTCCACAACACACAATTCCCTCAAACTGCACACATTTATTCTCACTTTGAAAATTATTGGTTTCCTGCTCTAGAGACACAGACTCTACATTAAATTGAAAGGAACAGATTAATCATAATAGTAACAGTTTTATGTATCTGAAGGCCGGGGGTTGATTGTCATTCCCCTAAGGATGTGAAACGTTCTCAACATGTAATCTCCAATAAAACCTACCTCCTCTATTGATACCTGCTGACTCTTGTGTTCCCACACCAGGAGATACTGGAGATAATGACAGTAGAACAATGGTTATTAACATGTCAGTAATCCAATGTGTGCACACACTATATCAAATACACTGTGACACATGTATTTAAATACAACATGTGAACACAGTCATACACTACATAAGTATGCATTCAAATACTAATAATGTACAAGTATGACCACATACAACCACAAATGTTATGTAGAATGTTTAGCTTATTATTTTTGAACAGGAAAAGGACTATTTTATAGTATTACACACAATGTCATATAATATGCCCAATAGAGAGTACTGTAGCCATGTATGGTGATGGTGCACCCAGTGAAGGGAGTTCGAGGTTACTATAATAGTTCCTATATGTATTATACAGTACATTATCCGAAATATACATAAAATACACATGCACAGATACACTAGATGTTTGTGTACTTACAAGCACAAACTGACTCACCTGGTACTTCCTCTACGACATCCTCAGCTTTGACCGAATAACAAAGGTTTTCACCATCAATCCCTGCAATGATTAGCTTTGCAACTGTACACAGAGCACGGCAGTCACTGTGACAGTTATTCTGTGTAACATCAACTAAGAATGACGGAGGATAGACTCCCTCTTCTACAGCCATTTTCATTTTCTTTTTGGTATTGTGAGTGCCATAACGGACATCAGCTTTCCTGATCTGTGAAGAAGCAATTACAACCATTACAATAAATGAACTACAGGACCAATCTTTTGTTTCAACTCACTTGTGGTGACACTAGATAAGCACCCCAACATTTACCATGTGATTCACTAAGCTGTCCTCTTATTACTTGCTTCTTGAACTTGAAGGTCACACAGTGTTTAAAACACCTTCTCCAATGTTTCCAATACTTGTTGAGAACCTGTAGTGTAGAGGATATTTCAAAGTTAGCCAACTGTATACCAAATCAAAGTACATACACATCATACACAATAAACACTGTACCTTTAGCCAATACGGAATATTGTAAATAATGGCCACCCTCAGCAGACGATTGCTCCCTTCCACCTTCTCCCAGGCACTAGCACAGTAACTAGATGGGATCTTCTCCTTCATGGCTAGTCCTAGTAGACTGCAGTGTCCCGATAGCTCCACAGAACCAAATGTGTCATGTAGTAATGTACACTCAGGCTCCATGGCTGTGAATGTGTACATCTGTTCACCCTCTGGAAGAACATGTGGGGAAATGACAAAAGAGACATCTTCTTCAAGATGACCATGATCTCCAGCTATCCAATGAGGAATGTGGAACTTCAGGGATTTGGTGACTTTGGGGTGGTCAAACCAGACATAGACCACTAGACTGGCTAGCCTGTAACCACTTGGAAGAGCAAAGGGACCATCGAGGATGATGCCATATCTCACCTCCAGTGAGTCACTGCTAATGGCACTAGCTGGCACCTCCATACGAAATGCTCTGTTGTCAACATCACTGCATTCAGGTGAGGCTGGCTCCAGCAGGAATTTCCCTCCATTCTGTGTAATGTGGAGGGTCTGAATACCAAATGGAATCCAGCACTGGTCCAGTAAATGAGATTCATGATCTTCAGTGGAGGATATGAATAGAATATACAGAATATAAGACTAATTAGTGTACTTATAACAGTTACTACATTTATAAATGATAAAGCATCCACATATTCATACAATACGTACATTTGAATGCATACTCACCATGATCTGGTCCTGGATCTCTTCTAGGAGGATCTGAACTACCACCAGAACTGGGAGTTGGGTCCTACACAAGATGAAGGACAAGATGTTATGTGTAAATAATCATTATTGTAAAAAGTGTCAAGTATATATGTCAATTATAGACTATAGCTAGTAGTTGTCAGATTGGCTCTTATCTTCAGGATTGGTGCACTTTTATGTGTAGCATAATTAACTTACTAATGATTTAGGACTTCCAGTCATTAAGGTAGGTTGATCTGTTGAACTAACTGTCTTTACTTTGAATGGTTGTGATGGTGGTGGAAGGTCATCATATTCAGGAAATGAGACGGATCCATATCCTGAGTTGTGTGTGCTAGATCCATATCCTGAGCTGTGTGAAGTAGATCCATATCCTGAGCTGTGTGTAGTAGATCCATATCCTGAGCTCAGTGTACTAGATCCATATCCTGAGCTCAGTGTACTAGATCCATCTCCTGAAGCAAACTACGCAAATAGATATCGTGATTGATCTCATGAGTACTGAAGTGTACAAAACAAAACAATAACAAATCAAACTATACAATATAGTACTGATACTATTGCTACGTATGCTATTGTTCTACTAATAGTAAAACAATAGCATAATAGTAGTAATATGGGATGTGCATGCAGAATGAAAACCATAGAATCCTGATACGTAGTTTGGATGACTGTGTCACTGAATATGTATTAACTTCATTGAATACTACATTGGGCTTCAAATTGACATCATATCAATACAAATTTGTTCATTTACTTATTAAATTATATTAATGCGAACAAGAACGAGGCATACATATTAAGGCATATGCATGTTCTGTATTTACCTTCATTAATCGGCTATTAGATACCTTAGTCAATCTCTTCAGTTCATCTCTCCATTGCGGAAATAAAAACAATTTATCACATTCCTCTTTTGACAACCTATCTCTCCAGTAATATTCAGTTAGCACTACATATGGTGGAAAAATACAACAACAACAAAAATCACTGAGTCAGATAACATATTAACACAAATACTGTAACTGTCAACAGGTTAAAAGAGACAATACAATTCAGCTGCCATGAAGTCCGGCCATTTGTCCTCCATGATTAAGTGCATTTTGGGCTTCTAATTTTAGGAGCTGATCCCAACTATTCCCATTGTCAATTACAACATCAACAACAAAGTGGCTGAAGTAATAATATTAAATCCACGATAAGACATAATCTGTTTTGCCAAATGCTATTATATCCAGTAAAGAACTGAACTGGTAAATAGATTAAGTCGTCTCATGTTTTACACATTGCACTGTGAATTTACATGTC
Organism: Chondrilla cf. caribensis; assembly: GCA_964020155.1. Classification (NCBI taxonomy): domain Eukaryota; kingdom Metazoa; phylum Porifera; class Demospongiae; order Chondrillida; family Chondrillidae; genus Chondrilla; species Chondrilla cf. caribensis. Next base: position 3,983,578 of record OZ026553.1, read on the forward strand.
CTTTTGCTAATCATTCAAGGCTTTGTAGCTATAGCATTGGGCGCCATGTACATACTTTTGTATCAGTTTATCCAATTTTGCTAGTTGTACCGTATGCGCGGAAATTTTCGCAGTACTAAACTTTCGCGGTTTTTGCGGAACGCCTGGTCATCCGCGAAAGTTTAATCTGCGAATTATTATGGTACTGACGATTACGTAGTATAATAAAATGGCCGTCTATTTTCGACGTATAGTGCACGTTGCAAAACACGACTACAATAGAACAAAGGAAGATAGGTTTGTGTTAGTTTAAATAACTTATTTGTTATTGGCTGAAAAAAGCATTGACCCAAGATTCAAGTATTTTTCTTCATCCTGATTTTCGATAAGATGTCGACAGCTACAGCATAGGGTAGTCTGGCGTAGCCGACCCTTGATCCGCCATTTTATTTTATCAAGGGTCGGCTACGCCAGACTAAGCATAGGGATCTTCTCTATTAGCGATTTCCGAGCGCAATGAAGTACCTCTCTTTCGAGAGGCGTACATGATACATATTAAACATGAAAACCACGGATAAAGCTCTCTAACTCAAACATTTTAAACTGAAAAATAATAAATTTGATTTGGCCCTCAACCGCGAAAACAAAATCCGCGAAAATCCTCAAAGTTATGCAACCGCAAAAGTTTAGTACCACGAAAATTTCCACACATACAGTATCATACTGCATTGTTTTGTAGAGACAATTGAGCCAACTATTGGATGTGAATCACAATTACAAAACAGGTCAGTAGCAGTCTGCTTGACTCTTGCAAATTTGATTGATGTGTCAAGAATTGAATGCTACAGATATGTATTTATAATAATAAATATTATACTTAGATATACATACATAGTTGAAACGTACAGTGACACGAGCACCAAGATTACTTGCCTCGCTTTTTAGCCCAGCAACAATGTAGGATTTATGCACTGCCACTTGGTTCTATATGTTATCTATAGCGTTATACCCAGTACATTCTGACTGTATACACATTCCTGCATGTTGGTGTCTTTGAAGTTAACAATACCAGAAATTAAAAATTACACAAGTTGTGTACGAACGTGAATAGAGCTCCAAATTAATGAGTACAACAATTATTATGCAATTATACCATTTTAGGTGAAATTGTATTCCCACACTACCGACTCAGAGGTGAAGATTACATTAAAACATTGACCACTAACTCACTTCCTATTTTCTCTCCCAGTTCATGTATCACGCCAACAGCCATCAATCCATCAGTAATATCCTGATGAACAGGATTACCAGTCCTCACAACATTCCATTCTACATCTTTCATTTTCTTTGGTAGTACTCTTGAACACAACTCACTTACATCTAGCAATTGTGTGTGTAATAAGAACATCATTAGAATTATAATGTGTACAGTATAAGTGCTTATATCCCAGTTAGAGACAATATTAAAGGTGCTACTGTGTGTCTCAATACTGTACGTACAATTTAAGACACCTTATAGTCCAATACAAGGTGGTTCCCACAAGCTCAACAAACCCCATACCTACAGACTAGTATTGGGAGGATTCATTGATTTATATATCAAGCTTCATGTCCAATTTGAATATCACTAGCGACGGCAAACTGATTAGTCACTGAAAGTAATCCGGGGACTATACCAACTTGATTATTTACAGTGATTAATCAATTTATCAATCCATTACTTTATACTCATATTTGAGAGGAAAGTACAATCCATTCTCAGCACTATTACAGACCTGTCATAGATCATCAATAATACACTGCATACACTCACTTTGAAACTTGATAATCAATTTGTCTTCAGTGGTTTCAGCCACCAGTGAATACCTATCCCCACGAAGAAGCAGTACACCCAACACACCAGAGACAACCTGCATTGCAGCAGTGCTAGTAGAGACCTCCACTGTAGTACTTCTTTTCCCTCCAAACACTTGATGAATGGCCTTTGATCCAGCTAAAGGTGACCACATCATGAGGTGACAAACACTAAACAAACATCATTACACAGTGAACATCTCACCTCTCACACATTTAGCTTCCTTCTTCATGCCATGCTCCTCAAACACTTTAGCCGTTTCCAGTGATATCTCCAGTGGTCGAGGACATTGGTGTACAAAGATGTCCACAAACATCCCCCATGTATTTTCATTCTCTTTTCCAACAAATAATTTATCTGCCAGTAGATGTTTCTTCAGGAGTTTAGATACAACTAGACAATTATAGGGAAGTGAGTAACATGATGATAATTGTACATGCATATTTGGGAAAATTGCAGTTATAGCTGGAAGGTCACAAGTGCACGTACACACACACACACACACACACACACACACACACACACACACACACACACACACACACACACACACACACACACACACATACACACATACACACACACACAAATTTACGTACATATACACATGGTATTATTTAAATAATAGGTACAATAGGCCTGCATGGGAAGTATTAAACTGTCCATCTCCCCACCCAACACACCACATATTATACATACTGTATTGTCATGTACATTAGCTGGAGTAAACAAAGATGTTGGTATATATGTGTACATACACACGTCAGAATTCTGTGACTATGGAAATATTGTAGTGGATATAGACACAATTGCTGTATTGTTAATGAGGGCAAGGTTGGTGTCAACAATTAAGATAAAGAGTTTGTACCCACTACAGCCCTTCCAGAGGTACATCATATTTACTATGTGGTGTGTTTACATACTATAATGTTTACAAACCACCCACACAGTTGCATTGTTATGGTGGATGCAATACCTTGCCGTGTTATAGCCCAGGTAGTAGTGAGCCTTTGATCCACCCACACAACATATCACATATACGTATCCTGTACATTGCCTAGATTATGGATGTTCACAATAAAATTGTCCTACCTTTCATTAACGTCATTTCTTCCGCCCCAGTGAAGCCACTCTTCTGCAAGATGTCAACAATTCTTGTCATCACTGAGGGCTCTTTTGTACATGAAATGGCACAAATGTGATTCAAAACAATCAACCAGTGGACTCCCTCCCAGGTCTTCTGTACTTCTCCAACTTCTTCTTTGGAAATCAATCCTTCTTGACACATATCACCAAGTGCTATGTAGAAGAAGGGGACGTAAGTAGTAATAACAACAACCAAAATAAGAAGAATAACAAGGAGAACAAGAAGTAGGAATAATACTGCAATACATGCTACATGTTCCTCTTGTGTACAGGGTTGGCATGTGCAGTGTGTGCATGTCTGTTCAACATTAATTAGGGAAATACACCACATTCATCATTGAAAAATTTATCAAGAAATGATGGATATGCACACAGTGTTACATGCATGTATACACGCACAGACATACATATACACAGATGTACATATAGTGTACAGTACGTACAGATGGACTGTACACATACATGTCATTATACACACACGTCAGAGATCTGTAAATCTGGAAGGATTGTAGTGGGTATTGATACAAATGTTATATATACTTCATTAGGGCAAGGGTCAGTGTTAAAAATGGAGATGAAGTGTCTGTTATTATGTGGGATGTTTACACTTGAAATAATACAATTTTGTAAATCAACCACCCACACAGTTGTATTATTATGGCTGATACAATGAGGTGCTATGGTATTATTCGAAAATAGGTACAATATGTCCGCATGGGAAGTATTAAACTGTCCTTCTCCCCACACAACACACCACATATTATACATACTGTATTGTCATGTACATTGGCTGGAGTACACAAAGATGTTGGCATACATGTCAGAGCTCTGTGACTATGGAAATATTGTAGTGGATATAGACACAATTACTGTAATGTTAAAGAGGGCAAGGTTGGTGTCAACAATTAAGATAAAGAGTGTGTACCCACTACAGCCCTCCAGAGGTATTTCATATTTAAAACGTGGTGTGTTTACATACTAGCTATAGTGCAAGGCCGTACTGCAAATACTGCAAGGATGAATATCCATTGTTATTTTACTCTCTCTTGTTAAATGAAATCAAAACATTCACTTGAATCGAAGATTTGAGATACATTGCATTCACTTGAATCGAAGATTTGAGATACATTGCATTGCTTTGTGACGCCATGTTGCAACTTTTACAACTTTTGAACAACCTGAGTAAAATGGCGGTCAACATGTGGCAAGTAGTGGAAAATTGAAGATAAAGTTAGCTATATCAAATGAGGAAGAGGAACGCCACTAACATTGATTAGAATGAATTGAACTAGCTATAGGAGAGAAGGAGTGAGTAGGCAAGGCGAAGATTTAAAGATTGACTCTGAAGACGATGGCGGCGAGTGGAGACTCCTACACGAATTTAGCAAATCGCTGTCCACTGAACAGACTTTTAATGCTCGACAATGTAGAAACAAGCTTTCTATGCCTCTCATGCAATCCTTTCTCTTTTTTTGACTTTTGTCCCATCATGTCCTAGACTTCGTCTTGCGTGAATTGGGACCAGACCTTGCCAGGGCAGTGAACACCCGGTGACTATTTGTCACCTCACGTAACCCCGGAGTCCGAGGCTTCTTTTTTGTATCACATTTGTTGTTCTTTGATTTGAATAATAATGTGTTTCTCACCCCTTACGTGACAAAATGGCCACCAACACGTCCGCTTCTCTAAGCCTTCTGGAGGATATTCCAGATGCACCTCATCAGCCCGAACTAGTTGTACTTCCCCAAAGATCATTTGACGTGACTAAAATCGATAAGCGTTCGTTCCAATCAAAGTGGTTCAACACGTGGAAATGGTTGCATTACATTGTAAGTGAGGATATTGCATACTGTCATATACGTGTGCTAAAGCTGTGAAAGAAAAGTAAATACTAGCTTCTGATAAATCTTTGTCCGAGTCACCGTTTGTTTCGGGTGGTTTTTCAGATTGAAAGGATACCAGTAGGTGTTTTACGTGAAATGAAGAGTCTGGCTTGCATAAAAAGGCCGTTGATCTCGTAATTGTGATTTGAAAGACGTCGAAGAGATGGTGTGCTCCTCTATAGCTGACTAAAAGCGAGAAAATTGTCTTCATCTCATGAAATTCACTCAAAATATCTTGCCAGACAAGGTATTCCTTTGCGTGGTGAATAATACACAGATAATATACCAGCCCACAAATACAGAATGAAATCATCTCAATAATGTGATTGCATGTAGCTAGGGAGATTGCTAGTTCTATTATAGAAACTCCCAGTTTTTCTGCATTAAGGCTGATGAGGTAACTGACGTGTCTAACAATGAGTAAGTTGTAATTCTGGAGACCTTCCTACGGGCCTGCTATAATGTTTACCAACCACCCACACAGTTGCATTGTTATGGTTGATGCAATACCTTGCCGTGTTATAGTTGAAGAGAGGTACAATATGTCAGCCCAGGAAGTACTAAGCCTTTGATCCACCCACACAACATATCACATATACATATCCTGTACATTACCTAGATTATGGATGTTGACAATAAAATTGTCCCACCTTTCAATAACATCACATGTTTGTGATCAGTAAAGCCACTCTTCTGCAAGATATCTACAATTCTTGCCATCACTGAGGGTTCTTTTGTACATGAAATTTCACAAATGTGATCCAAAGCAGTAAACCATGGGTATTCCCCCCAGTACTTCTGTATTTCTCCAACTTCTTCTTTGGACATCAATCCTTCCTGACTGATATCAACAAGTGCTATGTAGAAGGGGATGTAAGTAGTAATAACAACAACCAAAATAAGAAGAATAACAAGGAGAACAAGAAGTAGGAATAATACTGCAATACATGTTACATATTCCCCTTGTGTACAGGGTTGGCATGTGCAGTGTGTGCATGTCTATTCACCATTAATTGAGGAAATAACACCACATTCACCATTGAATAATTCATCAAGAAATGATGGATATGCACACAGTGTCACATGCATGTGCACACGCACAGACATACATATACACAGATTTATGTACAGTGTACAGTATATGTACAGTACGTACGGATGGACTGTACACATACATGTCATTATACATAAGTATGTACACATACATGTCAGAGATCTGTAAATCTGGAAGGATTGTAGTGGATATTGATACAATTGTTATACTGTTCATGAGGGCAAGGTCAGTGTTAGCAATTGAGATAAAGTGTCTGTTATTATGTGGGATGTTTACACTTGAAATAATACAATTTGTAAATCAACCACCCACACAGTTGTATTGTTCTGGCTGATGCAATGATGTGCTATGGTATTATTCAAAAATAGGTACAATATGTCCGCATGGGAAGTATTAAATTCTCCATCTCCCCACACAACACACCACATATTATACATACTGTATTGTCATGTACATTAGCTGGAGTAAACAAAGATGTTGGTATATATGTGTACATACACACGTCAGAATTCTGTGACTATGGAAATATTGTAGTGGATATAGACACAATTGCTGTATTGTTAACGAGGGCAAGGTTGGTGTCAACAATTAAGATAAAGAGTTTGTACCCACTACAGCCCTTCCAGAGGTACATCATATTTACTATATGGTGTGTTTACATACTATAATGCTTACCAACCACCCACACAGTTGCATTGTTATGGCTGATGCAATACCTTGCTGTGTTATAGTTGAAGAGAGGTACAATATGTCAGCCCAGGAAGTACTATGCCTTTGATCCACCCACACAACATATCACATATACATATCCTGTACATTGACTAGATTATGGATATTTACAATAAAATTGTACCACCTTTTAATAACATCACTTCTTCCTTCCCAGTAAACAGTGACACACACGCATGCACGCACGCACACATGCACGCACGCACATACACACACACATGCACACATATGTATATATATGTACATACATATGTATACATGTTGTCATACATACATGCATACATGTGTGTGCACACACATGCCATAGCTCTGTACCTCTGTGGATATACACTATTGCTATATTGCTAATGAGGGCTAGGTTGGTGTTAACAATTAGGATAAAGTGTGTGTGCCCACTACAGCCCTTCCAGAGGTACTTTACAGCTATTACGTAGGTGATATGTTTACACATGAAATAATACATGATGTCCACAAGAAGTAATTAGGCTAGGTTCTGCCCTCACAACACACCACATATAGATTATTATCATGTCCATTGGCTAGATTATGGAGGCAATACATGCACATATGCATGCATGTACGGACATACACACATACACATGCACATGTACTACACATACATACATGACATCATAAGAATGTATAAATGTACATTTATGTGTATATTTCATGCATATCTTATAGCTATAAAATACCCCTGGAAGGTCTGAAGCAGAAAGATTAGTTCTCCCCTCATTTTACCACCACTGACCAATACAATGTGATAGCCTGTTCCTTATCCACTTGCCCTATTTCTACCTTGTTTAAAGAGAGGATAATTGATTCCAACAAGTGAACACGCTGTTGTGATAACAATTACAAGGTATAATTTATACAAAACTAACTGATTGTTGGTATAATTTGAAGGGCTCTGTGAGTACTCACAATCTAGTCATGGCCCATCATGGTGCTACTTGGCACAAAAGGCAGTTAATTTGATGACATGAACTAATTGTTAAGTTGGTGGAAATGACCTCGCGCTTTCTACTGGTTAGGCAATAGTGCATGGGGATGGTCTAGCTAGCTGGACTACACACAGACATGCACACATACATGTGCCCCATACACACAACCCCACCTGTCAACATTTTACTGTCTTCATTAAAACCATGTCTTCTTGTAATTTCCACTGTTTTTGTTACAGTATCAGCTTCCTTACCACACTGGATGAACATCAGTCTGCTCATTAGACCTCTATTCATTCTCTTCATCTCTTGTACATCCTTACTGGTTATCAGCCTATTCTCATACAGTTCAGTCAACGCTACACAACAGGTACAAACATCATCTAATGTACTTGATCACTGATAGGAGCTGAACAATCATATTCATCACATACCATCTCAAAGTTTGTGTGTGATGTTACAGACTTTCGTCACAACAGTATACAAGCAATGCCTACTGTTGTAGTGAATATGGCACTTATCATTGAGTTCACTGAGCACTGTATATTACAAGGAAGGCAATTCAGATTGGGGGGGCACTTGCTGGAGATTGATGAGCTAAAAAAATTGAGTAATGATTGTCGGGTGGCCATTTTTGTCTACCATATCACATGACTTCAATATCATGTGACACTAATGGCCGTTCTCACAACTGTTTCTCTCAATTCTCAAGTTTCTTTTCTTTTTTCAAGAGTGTTTGGGAACGATAAGGGTTAGCTCTTTGATAAATGCCTTTATTTGTTGAGGTAAACAGTATGCTGACTACAATTGTACCCTGGTCCCAATACAAAACTCTGAAATTTTCACAATGCAGTATCTTCTCAAGGGGGGGCACTTTTAAAGAATTAATTTCAAGGGGGGGCACGTGCCCCGGGTGCCCCCCTGGTTCCTACGCCTATGTATTATACATACGTACATACATATTTATACAAAACTAACTGATTGTTGTTTCAAATTTGAAGAGCTCTGTGGTTACTCATAATCTAGTCATGGCCCATCATGGTGCTACTTGGCACAAAAGATAGTTATTGGTTGAGATGTGAACTAATTGCAAAGTTTGGTAGAAATGTCCTCGTGCTTTCTACTGCATGGTTAGGCCATAGTGAAGATGGTCTAGCTAGCTGGCTGGACTACACAGTGTCACATACATGCACACATGTATGTGCCCATACACACAACCCTACCTGTCAACATTTTAGTGTCTTTATTAAAACCATGTCTTCTTGTAATTTCCGCTGTTTTTGTTACAGTATCAGCTTCCTTACCACACTGGATGAACACCAGTCTGGCCATTAGATATCCCTTCATTCCTTTCATCTCTTGTACATCCTCACTGGTTATCAGCTCATTCTCATACAGTTCAATCAACACTACACAACAGGTACAAACAACATCTCATGTACTTGATCACTGGTAGAAGCTGAACAATCAACCTCATAACATGCCATCTCAAAGTTTGTGTGTAATGTTACAGAATTTTTCACAACAGTAAGCAATGTCTACTGTTGTAGTGAATATGGTACATATCAATGAGTTCACTGAGTACTGTACATATTATGTGAGGCTAGTGTTGTTAACCAGATCCAGTAAGGTCTCCTTATTCATCCACCATTGTGTTGACACAGTATTGTTCAGAACAATAGACTAGATGTAGCACAATATTATTTACGGCATATCCACTATAATAGATGTCTATGTGCTTACCTGATAGATACCTCAAGGTTAACTTTGTCAGGTAAGTGGGATAGCCTTCCAGTGTCTTGATGGCTACTTTGTATTGTTCCTCTGATTTTGTCCATAGAACAAGAGACAGGTCAGACCAAGGACATTCCTTTATAATTCCTTTACATTCTTCTTTAGTCACAACTCCTTCCTTAAGATGAAGTATTCTCATCACTGTACAGTATAAGAGGAAGAGTACATGTTCAGGGAAGCACAAGTCAGACAACACTCAAATATCAGCAAGTTACTTCATCATCGCCTATTACTGTACAAATAATTACACAACAATACAATAAGGATAAGATTGATGTAGAATGGAGCAGCATTTTGATCATGGCACACTTCGCAAAATGGACTATTCGTCCGTGAACTCTAAACGCTACATATATACCCTAATATCATCTCAGTCGAGGACATCACTTTACAGAACATTAATTAGCTAGTTTCATCGTTCATTTTTCGACTAGATAGCTACATATTTCGATATAATTACCTTTCGTGAGGTTGGGATGAGAAGATATAAAAGGACCGCAACAACACGGGTCTCTAGTAGCCATTTTCGAGGGATAGCGAACAGATTGGGAAATCCCCCTTCTGCCCAGTGTGTATTGCATACAGTCGATCATCTAGTACTCTGGACCGGTCCTAGCCTACCAGCATGAATGTGCTTGTTCTGTGTTTGGTGCATTTGATGTGGATGAGATTTTCATGTACAAGCACCACTGTAGGGGTTATAAACCAGTACATCAACCTGAACCACTCAGTGGAATGTGGAGAAAGTTATGCTAACGAGGAGTGACGGTGATGATCAAAAGGTAGTCTGGCCTGCTACGACCGTCTTTCTAAACGCCTCGCCCAGGGCGCTTGGTGGGACGGTCGTAGCAGGCCAGACTAATCAAAAGGACGCTAACTTTCAGTTTAAATTTTAAGATTGCGAACCGGAATTGAAACAATAAATTGGAAACCTGTAGTACAGGTTTACGACTCTCTGAATCTCGAGAGAATGGGTAGACACGGGAAGAACCAGACTGCGAGTGCCGTGTACGGCTACCACGAGAAGAAGAAGGATACCGGTGAGTCGGAGAGGGTAGCCAGCGATAACCTTACTAAAGTTGCCTTCCTCCATAGCCCGGGTAGACACCCTAGCTCTTCAACTTTCATGACTCCTGCGTTCACAGTTCATGTTACCTACACTACATAGGCTAGCGCTATGCCACTGCAATAGTGGCTTGTTTAATGAGTATAATAATTGTAGACGTCTTTCAGTGTAGTGAGGCAGTGTCAACAGTAGGATAGAACGGGTTGACGTGGAATCAGTTCCTTCTGAGTTGACCCAAATCTGGGTTCTTGGTTACAAACAATGACATTTTTTCGCAGACAATTGTTAGGACTGCTGAATGTAGTGTACTTTCTACTGTCCTTGGCTGTCATGTCATGATGTGATGTGACCTTACCTTCTCTTCCAATTCTCATGTAGCCACATCTGGATATGGGACAAAGCATGCAAGATTGAGCAAAGACTCTCTGAGGGTGAGAGCCTGTGTGTCTTCATTGAGCTAGTTGTGTCCTTAGTAAATATTCATCAGACTATTAGTTTATTTGTGTGTGTGTGTGTGTGTGTGTGTGTGTGTGTGTGTGTGTATCCATTCACAGTATCATGATGTTGGTGTGTGTACAAAGTGGTGAAACTCCAGAGAACCCTCTTCTTTGTCCTCATCATCCTCTCCATCTCACTGTACAGAACTTTGATTGTTGTTGTCTCACACTACAACCATGTAGAGATCCTGTTGTAACGTAAGTACTTACATGTCCTGTACGTATGTGTGGTGTGTGTTCAGGGTATGAATGTAATATTGGTATTAATAATCTGCCTACACATCGTATCATCCCTGGGTGTGTATTAGGGGATATACAGTTGTATCCTCCCTGGTTGTGTATTGGAGGATATACTGTCGTATCATCCCTGGGTGTGTATTAGGAGATATACAGTTGTATCCTCCCTGGGTGTGTATTAAGGGATATACAGCTGTGCTATATTGAGACTGTGTATGTGTCTATTATATGTGTTTATATGCAGTACATACCCTATATGCGTACATGCTTGGATTACTTGTACACATACAGTCAAGATGACAGAGAGGCTATTGTATAGTGCTCCATCAAATGCATGAAAGTGTATACCTGGTCCAGTGTACAGTTGTATGTGTGCATTTGTTTATGTTTACATTGTTGTCATATCTCGTTTGGATTTGTGCAGATCTACTGTAGTTGATAAGCAACACATAATGTACACGTTTAGTATTCCTGTTAAGTGTATATACGTATGTACTTCAGGTGTCCTCAGTAGAGAGGTTCAACTGTATAAAACAGATAATCTTAGCACCAGGATGTCCTCAGTAGATAGGTTCAATGCACTGAACAGATAATCTTAGTACAAAGGTGCCCTAATTAGAGAGGTTCCACTGTATAGAACAGGTAATCTTTGTACAAAGGTGTCCTCTGTAGAAAGGTTCCTCAGTTAAACCAATATATAATTCTTGGAATTCAACTAGTGGTTGTTATTGACAAGTGGTTGTTTTTGTTATTTCCCTTGTTTGTGTACACGACTCACTCATGTAGCTCTTCCATTAATTCTCTCCTTATCATTCTCTCCAATCTCACTTTACAGAGCTTTGATTCCTGTTGAATCACTCCATAATCATGTGGAGATCCAGTTATAACGTGAGTCCACGCACAGAAGTATTTTATTGAAAGCCATTTATGAGAATCCTACATGTTACACATACGTACTCACAGCATAGGTGTACATGCAACGTTTCACAGCCATGTACTGTGAGTGGATACGTAATTCAGTATTTTGTATTCATGTGTTTGTAAGCACTAGCACATTGGATGCTGTGTTCCACACTTACAGTGTGTATGTGCACACACAGGTGTATTCTAGGTGTACCGTTTGTAAGTGTTAGGTTACGTGTACAGAAGTACGTATTTATTCAGGGACAGTTTATCACACGCACGCATGCACACGCACAAACACGTACACATGCACAGTTACACATGGCACCTCACAATCATGCAGGTGTGTACATGTGTGCATATCTGCTGTTTGTGAGTGAAAGCACAAGTGCATACATCTGTGTGCTTATTGTGCATACACACATTCAATTAGTACGTATGCATATGTATGTATGACATGTATCCACACACAGGTGTATTGTAGGTGTACAGTTGTATGTACATTCATATTATTATGTTTACATTGTTGTCATATCTTGTTCGGATTTGTGAGGGTCTACCGTTCTTACTAAGCAACATACAGTGTACATATTTCAGTATTTCTGTTATGTGGATATAATTTATGTGTCCTCATTAGAGAGGTTCCACTGTGTAGAACAGATAATCTTAGTCCTAAGGTGTCCTCAGTATAGAGGTTTCTCAATAAAACCACTATATAATTCTTGGATTTCAACTAGTGGTTTTTATTGACAGGTGGTTGTTGTCATTATTTCCCTTGTTTGTGTACACGACTCACTCGTGTAGCTCTCCATTCTCTCCTTATCATTTCCTCCAAATCACTTTATAGAACTTTGATTCCTGTTGAATCACTCTATAATCATGTGGAGATCCAGTTATAACGTGAGTCCACACACAGAAGTATTTTATTTAAAGTCATTTATAACAATCCTATAGTGAGATGTGAGGTTAGGTTGAGGCACTAATCTCACAGAGCCAGACCATGTACATATAAGGCATCTGTATTCATATCCCCTCCTTCCCACTACATAGTGAGTACAGTGGAACCTCCGTAATCCAACATCCTTTACTATCCGACTGCATTCTGAGACGTGCATAACCATCATTATAGACTACATTGGAAAATATGCTAACCTGTTTAATCTCACATATTTTATGTTGCCTAAAATGTGTTGGATTATCAAGGTTCCGCTGTATACGTATGTACCTGCATTCTGTACTATGCTAGTTGTCTACATGCATATCTATAGTATAGTGTTGTTGTCAGGACATGTACGTACATATGTATACAGTACAGTGTTGGGGCAAGTGGAGATACGTATGTAGGAGAATTTCTGGAGAGAAATGTTCTGAAGTTGGTGCTATTTCTTTGCCTTTTTATTGCGATAAGTGACATGATTTGATTTCACCAATTCTACTCTTTCCACCATTTCTGCCGTATCAGCCATTTCCCCTGCCTGTACAGTGTGATGTGCAATACCTGTCCACCTGTACCCACACACATGTACAGTCCTTCCAACTCACCAATGTACCACACCTGACTGTGGTGTGTTGTTGCTTACAGAACTGTAGACTTTGGAAGGTATCAGTGGTGAACTCCAAGATCACAAGGAAAGAGTGTATTCTATTCTCTCAGACAATGCTGTCCAGATAATGAACCAGGTGTGTATGTATGTAGCAGTGTGATTCTCCTCTGATGTATGGCTTCATCATGGGATAAGTGTGTTTGCATGTACATATTTATTAAAAGTGTATTGAACTCCCCCATCAAGACCTTGCAATATGTTGAACAATAATTGAATTAATAATGTTGATCTATTGCATGCACAGACTACCATGTGAGGAGTAGTTTATGACAGATTATTTTTCAATTGAATAAAGTGCTTTAAATACAAAACAAGTACTCATTTAATTGTCACCTGACATACATTATCGTCCAAAGGAAGGTTCCCCTAATAATACAGCATGTCAACAACTTCTGCTATGAGTATTGTCCTGTTGGAATTACTAATAATAAGCTATGTATGTACATGCGTACAGTGGATATCCATCTCAATCCCAGTTCCAGTGAATGTCCAGTTTATCTGTCAAATGTGTTAATCCACCATATTTTTGGAAATTAATTGTGAACTAACAAGTATTCACCCTACATGCCTTGTTCCATCCTCAACTATGTACATACGTACCTGTAACGTACCTGTCTCCTCTAGGAAGAAGTCAAAGGCACAGTGAGAGCTGGAGCTCAGGAGAAGGTAGACCAGTTCCTCGCTACTCAAGGGAGCATCCTCACCAAACCAATAGATCCTTATGTTAGGAAAGGTTTGTTGGTTGTCACTGTCTATGTGTGTGTGTGTGTGTGTGTACTTGACTAGGGAGAATGGTTGAAATATATTGTGTGTGCATGTATACATACAGTGTGTGTGCTCATTCCCATGTACATACATGTACGTACGTATGTGTGTAGTGGACCAATATTGATCACAGTTTCAGTGTCATTTATTTCATTCAAGTAATTCTTGAATGAGATTTTAGCAGGGGAAGATCCTGGGAAGGGAGGAACTAATGCCCTCACCTGAACAATGTGCTAAGGTGTCTTTATTAGAGAGGTTCTACTGTGTAGAACAGATTATCTTAGTACAAAAGTGTCCTCATTAGAGAGGTTTCACTGTGTAGAACAGCTCATCTTAGTACAAAGGTGTTCTCATTAGAGAGGTTCCACTGTGTAGAACAGATTATCTTGGTAAGAAGTGTCCTCACTAGAGAGGCTTCACTGTGTAGAATAGCCTATCTTAGTACAGAGGTGGCCTCACTAGAGAGGTTTCACTGTGTAGAGCAGCTTATCTCAGTAAAGAGGTGTCCTCATTAGTGAACTTCCATTGTATAAAACAGCTTATCTCAGTGCAGAGTTGTCCTCATTTGAGAGGTTCCACTGTGTAGAACAGCTTACCTTAGTACAGAAGTGTCCTCATTGGAGAGGTCACACTCTGTGTACAGTTTATTGACAAGTGGCTGTAGTCATTATTTCTCTCGTTTGTGTGCACGACTCACTCATGTAGCTCATCCATTCTCTCCTTATCATTCTCTCCAATCTCAATTTACAGAAGTTTGTTTCCTGTTCAGATGCACAGATGAGAAAGCCATTTATAACAATCCTACATGTCACACAAACACACATGCATAGGTGTACATGCAACCTTTCACAGCCATGTACTGTGGGTGGATACGTAATTGTCTGGTATTTTTGTATTCATGTGTTTGTAAGCACTAGCACATTATGTACTGTGCTCCACACAGTGTGTGTGCACACACAAGGGTATTCTAGGTGTACAGTTTCATAGTGTGAGGATATGTGTGTATGGAAGTATTTATTCAGAGATAGTTTATCACACACACCCACGCACGCACGCACGCACACGCACACACACACACAAACACACATGCACACACACACACACACACACACACACACACACACACACACACACACACACACACACACACACACACACACACACACACACACACACACACACACACACACACACACACACACACACACACACACACACACACACACACACACACACACACACACCTCACCATCATGCAGGTGTGTACATGTACATGCATAACTACTGTTTGTGTGTGGAAGCATAAGTGCATACTTCCGTGTGCTTTTAGGTGTGTAAACACATTCAATACATATGCATACGTATGACATGTATCCACACACAGGTGTATTCTAGGTGTACAGTTTAAAGTGTGATCACTATCTCATCACAAAGTGTGTTATTTCTGCAATACAAGGGTGGGAGACCTCTAGGAGTGTGTAAAGACGGTCTAGCTAGCTGGGCTAATTTCCCTTCAATGCTGTTGTGTAATTGAACCATTATGGTAACTGTGTTCATACTTATGGAAGTTTAATTGGAATCATTTAGTATCTTCTTATGTATGTATACATGTATGTTAGTATTATAATATTATACGTATGTACATATGTGTTACAGGAAAATGCACATACACATATGTGTGCTGTTTGTGTGTATGTGTTTAAACATACATGGGTTGTGAGTAATGAATTTTCGTTTAGCTAAAAGAGATGATTGTAACCCTATCAACCATGAAGGTCTACATCAGTTACAAACTAGCCACATGAAAGCTCATTAACTCACAATCCATACCATTACTGGAACTATAGCATGGGCCTTTAATTACCATAACGTGTGTGTTTATGCCTTTATGTATCCCGATTGTACAATCGTACATACATGTATGTATGTTATCCATTCAGGTATGTATGCTTGTGTTCATAGGTAGCAAATAGGCTGTTGAGTATGTAGTGATAATTATGGCCATGTTTGTTTACAATGAACAACCTATTGTTTATCAATTTCCTACTACAGGAAGCCATATAACAGACCATGAGAGTAGATTGTACCCTTCATTGAAGCTGTACCTGATGTTGTAGTGGAGATGTTGGTGGAAGCTGTTCAGCAGAAGATGATGGAGGTGGTGTTGGGGTTATATTCAGTAATGAGTTCTGTACAATGCACCACACGTACGTAGTACACAGATAGTATAGTCTGGCATGGACCAGACTCTATTTGCCATTTTTTTAAGAATAATAATTATTGTTTGCCTCAGTGAAAGGAAATGGTTAATCAATACTCACCTACACCAGACAAAATGCCCATAAAAAGTGGTGTAAAATTACCACTACAGTAAATGTAGTGTTTTTCACATTTTTTCAACCTAATTTTTACTTAAACCCAATGCTTACACAATAGTGTATTCAGTGATTGATATTTGTTTGTTTTGTGAATTTGATTTACTGTATTTTACACATTCCTATTGGAAATCATAGTAATAATTCTGTTATAATTAGTATGTTCTACAATTATAATACAGATTTATATTGTATGTATGCATACCATGCGTTATAAATTATTATTCGATATCACTGTGACACTCATACTTGTATAATATTGCATACTTTTATAATATTAGTATAGGTGTTATTGTATCTTTGCATAACATTAATACTATTGGCTAATTGTATTAATTATCTTCATTTCAACATCGATCACAATCTTCCAATGAGACTACATGTACTATCATTAACATTAATAATATTGCACTCTGTATATAGTGATAGTAATCGATCTATAATAGATCAGGACATATTCATAGACCTGTGATAATTACGTAAGTGTGTCTGAAGTTCAATATAATAATTATTGTTACGTAGGTATGTATAAATTTAGCATGAATGCACAATGATTGGCCAGGTATTATAAAATACATAATGTATGCCAAGTATTTAATCTCAAATCACCATGATATTATATATATGAAAAGAGGGTTGTTTGGCTAGCTAGGTAATATCTTGCATGTGGATAAGTTTAATGGAATTCTCCAACCATAATTATTATTACCAGAAATTTTATTACAGTTATTTAATGTTTCCACGGCTGACTAGCTAGTAGTGCTGCCTTCGTCATGTGGTAGTATTTAGCTGCCAAAACATTTAATTTGCAATTGGTGTATATAATATAATATTATACTTAATACACAATAATTTTTATGATTATGCTTTACAATAATATTAATATATTATATTATATTAATTGAAGTTATATAATAATATTATTTATAATAGCATCAAAATTTGCAATTCATTATCACTATTATTTAAAATTTTGAAAATCAAGTCTTACACAGATTTCAACAGATACTGAAATACAATAATACATCCCCTACTGTAAAAATATACTGTAATACTGCAAGTTGTTATAGATGCAATGACAATTTTAATAAACATACACAATAAAATGATGTTGAACAATCAAGTAGTTCAAATGTCACTCCAAGATGAGTTGGTCCCGACTTTGAATTCCTTCTCCAGGCACCAACCACATTCGGTCCTTGAATTCTTTCATTTTTTCAGCAGAAACCCCCATGTTGGAGGGAATAGGTCTCCAGACCTACCATCCCTCCAATATCGTAGAGCCAGTATTCCACCAAGGGACTGGTCTGATCTCAAAGATTGAACTTCATCCACTGGTACACCCAAACTGATAGCCAAAGAGTGCCAAACTGGAACCTTATCCAATACACCTTGGAGGCCAACGTCTGATGGTGTTTTCCCTAGTAGGCAGATAAAAGAATGGATGTATGTGCATGGTGATTCAGAATGAAGACTTATAGTATGCGTTGCAAAATATGGTCACTTACCATAGACCTCAGGAGGGGTGGGGAGTGAGGAATATCCATTTCAGAGGTTGACGACCATCACTGTTTGGTAGGGGTACTGTAACACAAAATTATATTTAATGATAAGTTAACATAAATAATTAAAAAGTATATGTAGTATGGTAGCAGTGGGTGAGTACAGTATAAGTACAATTACTGTATTGAAAGGGTACGTGTATGTCAAATGTACCACTGTGACAATATATTTAATCAAAGTGTAGAGTATGCACTACATGTTCGGAGTTCCCCTAGTGTAGACATGAGAAATTACATATGCCTAAACATGTTTCTGTCAATCCCAATCCACCATATACAGTGAATTCTCGTTAATCCACAACCACTTCATCCATCAAACGTTTTAATCCACCATAATTTCCCAGTACCAATATAAGGTACAAGTGCCAATGAATATCCAGTTAATCCACCAAACCCATTAATCCACCATATTCTTTGAAAATGAATGGCAGCAGATTAATGAGTATTCACTGTATACACGGGAACACTTTTCTTGTGTTAACATGCAGAGTCAAATGAGTATATATTTGTGGAACAATAACTACAAGGCTTGTAATTGTTTTAGCTAATTTCAATAAAAAATAATGTAAAAACTGTGTCTGTGAATGTGAATGTCTTGCCATGATTTCATTCATACAAATGTTCATTAACCCAGAAATCATCTATCCATTGGTGCAATGTGTCTTACATTGTTACCTTCCAACCAAGGATCTCATACAATATCAGACTCATATCACACACAACAGTAACAACTATTCTAATAGGATACAGATTAGATTTCATACCTTTCTGGTGTTCCCCATTAGGGCGGGATCCAACATCTAAATCTATTGGAATAAAATTGAATCTAGTAATTCCATTTCTAAATACTCCCACAGACACATTCACATATAAAAATAACAACAAAGTGTGAAATTGGTCCATTAACTATAATATTATGTAACAATATGCATAGTATGACGTATTTCATCGTAAAAACTTCCCAAATTGAATAAGGCATGCCTCAAACCACGAGTTATGTGTCCCTTATAAGTACAGTGTTTTACAGAGGACATACCACGTTGGTATAGATTACACATTGAGTGATTTGATTTTCAGCCATGTCATACAAAATGTCTACCGTGACTCTTAAAGCAGCCCCGACAGATTCAATTCCAGTTAACATTACTGAGTGTAATGACTGTCTCATCTGTCTACTGACAGTTACTGATAGTGCGGCTTAGACTGAGTACCTGTAATTACACGTTTCGAATATTACTCTGATGTTAGCATACTGCTCAGAAACGCTAATTCCTCTATTATATCTACCAGCGACAGACACACAAGCACCTGTCCTTCCAGATCTGCTGGTTCCTCCTTCAGAGGTCGCTGGGACAACGTCTTTATCCCCGCCACGCTTTCCTACTTTCCTTGGACTGTAAGAATGAAATGGAAAACTCTTGCTCCAAGAACCACGTGTTGTAAACCACGTCCTCGGATCATAATTTCAAGTTTTAAATTTGAACTCGGTGTTGAACTCAGGCCTTCCTCAATAACTGACGTATTCGAGCCTTCTTGTATTATAGAGAAAGAGCCGTCCAAATTATGGTCAGTGTTCTGTTTTATGCCAACTTGATCCACTTTATCGTATAAATGTATTGTTTCTTTTGATATTTCAACCATAGCCGGCCCAAAAGAGGCTAATGATAAAGAAGAAACTGAAGATGAAGTAGAAGCGTCCACTCCTCACTGGGTCAGAATACGAACGAGGAGCAGAATAAGGAAATGCCACAATTCCCCCTCCCTTACAATGTTTCTCGATCAATGTGAGCATGTGCAGTGTAGCTCAAGGGTAAAATGGTATACCACTTGGACTTGGTAGTCTTGTGTCCTTCTGACATTGAACTATTGAAACAAGTTCATGTCAACCTTGTCTCCATAGGCAGGGCATTCACTATTTTACTTAATTCACAACCGTTCATAGCTCAATGCTAACTATGATGCCTAGCTGTCTTACTTCACCTTATGCTCTCAGTGTTTCTTGGATAAAGTAGCAACAGAGTGCCAAGGAACCAGGGTGAATGCTTATTACTAACACTGCCCAATTCGGGTACATGTATTGAGGGATTGGAATCAATTGTAATAAATGGACATGGTGTCATGTTCAAATGATTACGTCATTGACTGCACCAACTTTGCCTGATTTGGGATTTGCAAGTTCAGCAGACATTTTGTTGCGACACACCCCCTGACTCAATGATGATGTCGTGCAAAGTGTGTGTGGTCTATGCCATATTCGTTTGCATATGGCAATCGTTTGTATATTATGATTGATCCAGGGGATTTTGGGCGACTGTTCATTACAGTCTGAAATACAGCAGGGTGGTGTACCCTGTTCCAGCCATACCCTGGAAAGCACTAGGTCGTAGTTTTTTACGTTTTTCCAGCAATTGGAATTGTTCTGTTAAAATAGCTAGCTAGCAGACTGTGGTGGTGACCATACTCTAACCCATGCTACGTACATAGTATTACCCATTAGAGCAGGTATCATCTAAGAGACTTGGAATTTCGATTTGTGTCTTAGATGTGGTTTCACTTCAGCAGAGTAGAAACTTCTCCATTGTTGTTAAGATGTGTTTGTCTATACCTTGACGTGCATGCCAAGTCTGTACTTTCTATCAGAGATACTATCAGTACTGGTTGACATAGTGTACATGAACTAGGGACTGAGTGAGGTGTACTCACTAACCAGGAGTATGTACTAACCCAGGTACCTACTTAGCAAGTTGCATTGTATTAATTTTTATTGCCTTTGTTAAGTGTATTCATTTCCTCTACACACAGGTACAATGCAAAGAGAAGGCACTGGAGAAGAGCAAAACTGAGCCTGTAGTGTAGTGTGGCCATTATTGAACATTGTACTTGTTTATGTATGTCAATGAATCCTGTCCACTGTGGCAAAACTGTTTCAAAATTAATAATCATGACATTTTCAATTGTGAACACAATTGCAAGTTACATGATATAATAATAATGTATAATGAGTGATCTAGTATAGTGGAGGGATATTATATATTATATCAGTAGTGTCATTGTATATACATGCCTCCAATTGCAAGTATGATATATAGTGCACATATTATGTATACGTACATGTGCATATATAATACAGTGCATTAAACATTATTATGGTCTATAATAATAATAATAATAAGACCGGTACCATCATGATCAAAGGCCACATGCACAGTATAATATATCCACACATATACACAATTAATAAATCTGAACAATGATGTATATACTCAATTGCAACATCCATATACGTATATACACAATAAATGTAAACAAAATACTGTACACATTGTGTTGTAACATGCAGTAGAGTTGACCATGACAAGAATAATGTCATTTCTTCTACTGATCTTCTAATTTACTCCATGTCAGCTCTTTGGAGGCTTTCTTCTCCAAATTTTCAGCGACGTTCTTCCCAAAAGTATCTTCAACACTCTTCAATAGAAACCTCCAGGTTGTTGGGAAGGACTGTCCTGATTTACCGTCCCTCCAGTATTGCAGGGCTAGTAGACCACCAAGAGGTTTTGTATCATAAGCCTGCACTTGGTTGACAGGAACCCCCAAACCAATTGCCAGGAATTGCCAGACTGGTTGGTCTGTTAAAATCTTGCTCAGACCGACATCTGATGGAGTCAGACCTGTGATGATGAAATCAGAAATGTAATATTATTGCTGTATGCTCTGACCAACAGACACTAAATGTATCTCACTAGTACTCACTGTAGAACTCCAGACTCTGAGGGTGTTGAGAGGGGGAGGTACCCCATGCAGAGGTAGTAGGTGGCTGTGGTATGTCGCCAGTTGACATGGGCACTGCAAAAATTCAAATGTAAAAGTGATATGACATTCCATATAATATGGTAATGTCCATAATATAATACAATACAAGTATATATACAATCCTTCATACTTGAACAAATGGGCAGATAGATGAACAGACATAATGTACGCATGTATTATGTGTCATATGTATGTATGTACATATGTGGTTCTACACAGAATATAACTCTCATGTGTAATAGTGTATGTTCCACTAGTGTGTAGTGTGTCCACTACATGTACCTATAGTGTATGCGGACTGCCAACTACATCTTTCCTCTAGATTAGCATGCCAGCTATGTATGTGTTCCCCTGATGTGAAGTGTTACACACTGGCCTATAGCTACCCTTACTGTAGAGGACACACTACATGTTCCTCAGGTGGAAAATCCATATATATGTGTCTTTTCACACATCATGTCTACAACACACAATTCCCTCAAAAAACATGTATTCTCACTTTGAAAATTATTGGTTTCCTGCTCTGGAGACACAGACTCTACATTAAATTGAAGAGGAACAGATTAATCATCAGTAACAGTTTTATGTATCTGAGGGGCGGGGTTGATTGTCATTCCCCTAAGGAAGTGAAACGTTCCCAACATGTAATTTCCAATAAAACCTACCTTCTCTATTGACACCTGCAGACTTTCGTGTTCCCACACCAGGAGATACTGGAGATAATAGAACAATGGTTATTAACATGCCAATAATCCAATGTGTGTACACACAATATCAAATACACTGTGACACATGTATATAAAATACACATGAATACAGTCATACACTACATACGTATGCATTCAAATAATAATACATGTACAGGTATGACCACATACAACCACAAATGTTATGTAGAGTGTTATTATTTTGAACAGGACAAAGATTATTTTATAGTACTACGCACATATAATATGCCCAATAGGGAGTACTGTAGCCATGGTGATGGTGCAACTATTGCAGGTTGTTCGAGGTTAGTTGTATATAGTTCCTATATGTATCGTACAGTACATTACCCGAAATATACATGAAATGCACATGCACAGATAACGAGATGTTTGTGTACTTACAAGCACAAACTGACTCACCTGGTACTTCCTGTACAACATCCTCAGCTTTGACCGAATAACAAAGGTTTTCACCATCAATCCCCGCAATGATTAGCTTTGTGACTGTACACAGAGCACGGCAGTCACTGTGACAGTTATTCTGTGTAACATCAACTAAAAATGATGGAGGATAGACTCCCTCTTCTACAGCCATTTTCATTTTCTTTTCTGTATTATGAGTGTCATAACGAACATCAGCTTTCCTGATCTGTGAAGAAGCAATTACAACCATTACAATAAATGAATTACATGACCAATCGTTTATTTTGACTCACTTGTGGTGACACTAGATAAGCACCCCAACATTTACCACGAGATTCACTAAGCTGTCCTGTTATTACTTGCTTCTTGAACTTGAAGGTCACACAGTGTTTAAAACACCTTCTCCAATGTTTCCAATACTTGTTGAGAACCTGTAGTGTAGAGGATAGTTCAAAGTTAGCCAACTGTATACCATATCAAAGTACATACACATCATACATAATAAACACTGTACCTTTAGCCAATACGGAATATTATAAATAATGGCTACTCTCAGCAGACGATTGCTCCCTTCCACCTTCTCCCAGGCACTAGCACAGTAACTAGATGGGATCTCCTCCCTCATGGCTTGTCCTAGTAGACTGCAGTGTCCCGATAGCTCCACAGTACCAAATGTGCCATGTAGTGATGTACACTCGGGATCCATGGCTGTGAATGTGTACATCTGTTCATCCTCTGGAAGAATATGTGGGGAGATGACAAAGGAGACATCTTCTTCAAAGTGACCGTGATCTCCAGCTATCCAATGAGGAATGTGGAGCTTCAGGGATTTGTTGACTTTGGAGTGGTCAAACCAGACATAGACCACTGGACTGGCTAGCCTGTAACCACTTGGAAGAGCAAAGGGACCATCAAGGATGATGCCATATCTCACCTCTAGTGAGTCACTGCTAATGGCAGTAGCTGGCACCTCCATACGAAATGCTCTGTTGTCAACATCAGTGTGTTCAGGTGTGGCTGGCTCCAGCAGGAATTCCCCTCCATTCTGTGTAATGTGGAGGGTCTGAATACCAAATGGAATCCAGCAGTGCTCCAGTAAATGAGATTCATGATCTTCAGTGGAGAAGAAATAGAATAACCATAATATAAAAGTCATTGCAATTGGTGTGTACAGCAGAATACTCAATGATACTCACATCCACATATTCATACAATACCTTGGAATGCATACTCACCATGATCTGGTCCTGGATCTCTTCTAGGAGGATCTGAACTACCACCAGAACTGGGAGTTGGGTCCTACACAAGTTGAAGGACAAAATGCTATGTGCTAAGGATAAACAAAAAGTACAATAATTTCTGTCTCAATATCACCTTAGGTCTACACAATGTCATTACAGCGCAGGTAGGACATATCAGCATCAAACGTGGAAACCAATAACTTGCGGTTTTAAAGTTATGTAAACAATGGAGTCACCTAATTTGGGGGCAGGTCACGAGAAGTCACATGATGATCACATTTCTACAAGAACCGTCATGACAGAATTCGCAAAGTTCGATTCACCATTAAAGAAGTAATATTTTCTTCTAAATCGGGTCAATAGGTAGATATAGGATAGCGAATCGCCTCGAAGATGAACGTTGGGCACTTATCGTGAAACTAGTTGTACCGGGATATCATCGGGTAACAATGGCATAATGCTTAACTCGTGACATGCGCGTGACATGGACATATCACGGTCGAGTTGCTAGTGTAGTAGATTCTTCTGGCATTCCGGTGGGTTTCTTCGAAAGATATAAAGGTATCATCACCGAGAAAATGTTCTAACAAGGTAAATCTAAATTTTCACCGATAGAACTGTTTATATCTATTACCGTTGTCGAGATGTCATAATTGAAATCCGTTTCTTCTTCTTCCTATACGACAAATGCGGTGACATCTTGATAACGGAGATACATATAAACTGTTCTATCGGTGAAAATTTAGATATTAACTTTGTCTATCTTTTCATGCTACAATATATGCCAAAAGCCTTCACTAAACCCACCGGAGTCAGAACATTAGCCCATTTCATATGGTTTATTGAAGCAGCAATTTCACCATTAATGAAATAAAATGTCGATATTCAAAATCCGAAGGGTAAAGTAGAGACGTGTATAAAGAGGTTAGGTATGGTTGTTGAGCTCGAAACGTCATGTGCAGAGAAAAAAATAGCATATAAAAGTCATCCTAAAATTTGGCAACCATTAATTTTTGTCAGCGGCAACAATGTTGACATGTCAGTATAATACGTAACATTTTTGAAAAATAAACACTCATTCAGATACTGTAAGATTGACACCTGAGTACATACCAAGAGCTTTGGGTGCACTACTGTGCTCACAGTTGGGACCAAATGAGAAGGTAGGTACTTCTGCTTCAGTATCTCTATTGGTGTCAATAAATCTGGCTCAATTTCTGATTGTTGCGGCAATTCGTGGATACTAGATGCCATGGAAGCATATCCTGAAGTCAGTGTAGATCCAAAAATAATTGGATGAGTGGACTTTTCCTTCTGGTAACTGAGTTCTGAGGTATGCGACTGTACTCGTCTAGAATGTAGCATTGGATCAGGATGTTGCCTTGCTATCTCATGAGTCCGAG
Organism: Chondrilla cf. caribensis; assembly: GCA_964020155.1. Taxonomy (NCBI): domain Eukaryota; kingdom Metazoa; phylum Porifera; class Demospongiae; order Chondrillida; family Chondrillidae; genus Chondrilla; species Chondrilla cf. caribensis. The sequence continues at coordinate 4,009,558 of OZ026553.1, forward strand.
CTCTTCGACTGGATCCCTGTAAGGATCAAGAACAATATACAAGTACATATTATTGAGCTAATCCACCACATATTTTGAAAATGAACTGCAGTGATAAACGAGAATTCACTGCATAGGTATTCTGATCAGCCAGACAATTCTTCACCCTCCTTCCCTTCCTTCATCCTCAGGATCAAGACATATATTAACACCAATATTGATGAGTTACATACTCCTCTGGAAGCACTATAGATTTAGTAATGACAAATTATAGAATTTTCATGCAACTTTCACACCACAAATGAAACACTTTAGCAGAATAGCAGTTCTATAAGCACCCTTCTGAAGGTGATACAGACTGCATGGTAAGAAGTAATTGAATTATTCCCATGTCTCGGACATACATAATATGGGTGAACCATATCTCACTTCTAATACTATGGTGTTCAAATTGAAGTAACTAATAATGTGTTCAAACACAAAATAGGTTCAAACTGATTACACCAGTGTGTCATTACCGTTATTCTGGATCCAAAAGGTAGTTGTACTGCAGACATCCTCATCAGCTCATCTCTCCATACTTTGGAGGAAATCAATTTATCACATTCTTCTCTTGACAGCCTCTCTTTCCAGTAATACTGAACTAGTACTACATATGATGGAGAAATAGAGCAAGAAATTCCCACCCTTGAATAATAAGTACTGTAACTGTCAATGGATACTATAGTCAAAAATTCACTTGTTGCTTGTTAGGGAATCCTTGTTATTATAGGAGCATTTACTCCTGAGGAGAGCACACTCCACAAAAAAGAACCATGCATTAGAGTGTTCACTCATTGACAACTACTAATTTGATACCAGTATAAGCATTGTCACTTAGTCCTGTACCAAGTACATCCCAATTTGAATCTTAATATGTACGTATACCTGCATGCATGTTGGTGCCTTTGGAGTAAGTGAACAATGTCACAATATCAAGGTACACAAGGTATGTTTACAGTAAATTACTATAGCTACTTAGTAAACTAATTCTCCATTTTGAGACATTTGTATTCCTCATACATATTTCAGAATTGAAGATAACGTCAAAGCATCAATCACAAACGTACTTCCTGTTCTTTCTCCAAGGTCATGACTGACCCCAGCAGCAATCAAACTGTTAGCAATGCCAATAGGAGCAGGATTACCAGTCCTCACAACGTTCCATTCCACATCTTTCATTTCTTCTGGTAGTACTTTTGAACACAACTCACTCACATCTAGGAATAGTATAGTGTGTGTAATAAGAACATAATATAATAATTGGAATAATATTATGTTCATTACAAATATGTGTATCCTGATTGCTGACAACATCAAAGAGACCAGTAGAGGTACATATCCTATGTATCCCTAAACTCCCTGGATGTCACAATTGATTATCTAGCTACCAAAAGGTCAGCAAGTGTCGAACCAGGATACATGCTATTCAAAACCATATAAGCTTTATCTTTCGCGGGGTTACTCTTCCACGGTTTTTGCTGATCAGCAGCTATTCAAGACAGTTTTATTCTACAAAAATTTAGACCAGATGGGCAGCAGGTCTACGGTTTGTCAGAAAATTACGTCACACATTTTCAAAAATGGCGGCAATTCGCTACGGCACTTAGTCAAGCATAGCTTGACCCATTTGTACATGCAACTGAGCAGGATATTGCTCCATGATGTCGCAGGAAAAGTGAGCAGATACAAGAGATCGTCTGTGGCCACTAAGCGAGTACATTCAAGGTGCTCTTCAATGTAAGGTGTCCACACCATGTGATGAAAATGACATTCACAGATGCCACTCTCCACTTTGTACATATTCCTCTTCTGTCTTCTATCACACCATAGATCAAACTTCAAGCTACTAACTAATCTGTGTCTACAAATATCCTAAGCGCCCCAGGTGCCCATTTTACAGGGTCTATAGCAAGCCAGACTAAGACCCAATAACCACGAAAATAAAAACGCTAAAAATTCAAAAACACACGATCCACGAAATTTTAAGGGTATACAATATATCACCTTCAGGAAGGAAACAGGAATGGATCCTTTCTATATAGGTGAAATAACATTATACTTCTATCCCAGTGAGTGGTGACATGAAATGGTAAGGCTTCATGTCGACATCCTACTGATGATATAACAGGAAATCACCCCAATGGTATTATCCATGTAACTTTCCATTAATATGTACATTTTAATACTCCCTTCTAATGTGAAAAGGCAGTCTCAAGATAGCACAAATTATTAATTGGGTGATTATTCGGCCTAAGAAGTGTGAGCGGCTGCTGGTTATGTCAAGTTAAATATTTGTGGTGATTAGTCCATTAATCAATTGATAATTAATTTGAAATTACAGTTCCAGTTGATTACAGTTGATTTCTGGTGCTACAGACCTGTAGTATACCACACATGCAGTACACTGTAACACTCACTTTGAAACTTGACAATCAATTCATCTTCAATAGTTCCAGCCACCAGTGAATGCCTACCCTCACGAAGAAGCAGTACACCCAACACACCGGAGACAACCTTCATTGCAGCAGTACTGGTAGAGACATCCACTGTGGTACTTCCTTTCCCTCCAAACACTTGATGAATGGCCTTTGATCCAGCTGAAGGTGACCACATCATGAGGTGACAAACACTAAACAAACATGTTACACAGTGAACATCTCACCTCTCAAACATTTAGCTTCCTCCATCATGCCATGCTCCTCAAACACTTTAGCTGTTTCCAGTGATATCTCCAGTGGTCGAGGACATTGGTGTACAAAGATGTTCACAAACTTCTCCCATGTACCTTTCATCTCTATTCCAACAAATAATTTATTTGCCAGTAGATGTGTCTTCAGGAGTTTAGATACAACTAGAGACATGTATATTTGGGAAAAATGTAGTTATAGCTGGAAGGTCACAAATGCACACACATGCACGCACGCATGCACGCACACACACACACACACACACACGCACACACAAATTCACTGTCATATACATGTCGCTAAACGTACATAAGTACATACACACATCACAGCCTTGTAGCTCAGGGTGGATTGTAATGGATATTGCTACGATTGCTGTACTGGTCATGAGAGTGAGGTAGGAGTTAACAGTTTACAATCCAAAAGTGTCCGTACCCACTACACCCCTCACAGAGGTACTTTATAGTTATTATATGGGATGTCCACATATAAAATTACAATAGTATAACATTCCACACAGTCAATGGCTTGCTTAACTGGTAAGCAGCCTATAAAATACTGAGCCTTTGATCCACCCACACAATATACCACATATACATATCCTGTACATTGCCTAGATTATGGATGTTCACAATAAAATTGTCCCAACTTTCAATAACATCACTTCTTCCTTCCCAGTAAAGCCACTCTTCAAAACGCACCATGCACATATTATACATACTGTATTATCATGTACGTTGACTGGAGTACACAAAAATGTTGGTATACATGTGTACATACACACATGTCAGAGCTCTGTGACTCTGCAAGTATTTTAGTGGTCATTAACACAATTACTGTATTGTTAACGAGGGCAAGGGTGGTGTCAATAATTAAGATAAAGAGTGTGTAACCACTACAGCCCTTCCAGAGGTACTTCATATTTACTATGTGGTGTGTTAACATACTATACAGGGGCGTAGGAACAGGTGGGGCTGGTGGGGTTTTGGCCCCACCACTTTTGGGGTTACCATTAATTGAAAAAAACTTGAAGGTTGCCTATTGTTACTGACAGAACATGCTACAATCTTACACATTTAATTTCGATCATCATACAAAGTTGATAGGTTATGGCTAAATCTATTTTGACTACAATTACTCTTGCACAAATCTTCTGCCGATTTTCTCTGCGTTACCATCATAACAGTCATTTTGTACCAACTGCACAATACCTGTGAAGGCTACGTACATAGATGCATCTATTTTTATTTTTAATTTTTCAATATAATTATTATTAGAGCACTTACATCTGCATTGAAATACATATAAATAGGTAAATATGATTTGAACAGTATTGAATGGAGGAATTGAAATGGATAGACAATAACGCCATTGCTATAGCTGCATCTTGTCTTTGTTTTAGCTCTGGAATGCTTTTGTGAACAAATCTATTCTGTGGTGGCTAACTTGTATGTATGAATGTAGAATGCATAGACGTTTTCATTTAAGTTGAGTTCCTGTGCAGCACTGCTAAGATGACATGAAATGCATGTGAACTAAGCATAATATGAGTGGATACATAGTATATAGGGATTCATGAGCATAAATTTTACTGCATGTGATCTTGTAAGATTGGCCCCACCACCCGTTTAAAGCTTCACACCCTGCTATAATGTTTACTAACCACCCACACGGTTGTATTGTTATGGTTGATGCAATACCTTGCCGTGTTATAGTTGAAGAGAGGTACAATATGTCAGCCCAGGAAGTACTAAGCCTTTGATCCACCCACACAACATATCACATATACATATCCTGTACATTGCCTAGATTATGGATATTTACAATAAAATTGTACCACCTTTTAATAACATCACTTCTTTCTTCCCAGTAAAGCCACTCTTCTGCAAGATATCTGCAATTCTTGACATCACTGAGGGTTCTTTTGTACATGAAATTGTACAAATGGAATTCGATGCAGTCTTCAATGAGGATCCCTCCCAACACTTTGGTACTTGTTGAATTTCTTCTTTGGACATCAATCCTTCCTGACTGATATCACCAAGTACTATGTAGAAGAAGGGGACGTAAGTAGTAATAATAATAATAACAACGACAACAAGAAGAATAACAAGGAGAATAAGAAGTAGAAATAATACTGCAATACATGCTACATGTTCCCCTTGTGTGTAGGGTTGGCATGTGCAGTGTGTGCATGTCTGTTCACCATTATTAGGGAAATACACCACATTCATCATTGAATAATTTATCAAGAAATGATGGATATGCACATAGTGTCACATGCATGTACGCATGTACAGACATACATACACACAGATGTATGTACAGTGTACAGGATATGTACAGTACGTACAGATGTACTGTACACATATATGTCATTATATACATAAGTATGTACACACATGTCAGAGATCTGTAAATCTGGAAGGATTGTAGTGGATATTGATACAATTGTTATAGTGTTCATGAGGGCGAGGTCAGTGTTAACAATTGAGATGAAGTGTCTGTTATTATGTGGGATGTTTACACTTAAAATAATTAGACCATTTATTTTTGTAAATCAACCACCCACACAGTTGTATTGTTATGGCTGGTGCAATGACGTGTTATGGTATTATTCAAAAATAGGTACAATATGTCCACATGGGAAGTAATAAACTGTCCACCTCCCCACACAACACACCACATATTATATATACTGTATTGTCATGTACATTAGCTGGAGTAAACAAAGATGTTGGTATACATGTGTACATACACACGTCAGAATTCTGTGACTATGGAAATATTGTAGTGGATATAGACACAATTGCTGTATTGCTAATGAGGGCAAGGTTGGTGTCAACAATTAAGATAAAGAGTTTGTACCCACTACAGCTCTTCCAGAGGTACATCATATTTATACTATATGGTGTGTTTACATACTATAATGTTTACTAAACACCCACACAGTTGCATCAATTATGGTTGATGCAATACCTTGCTATGTTATTAGTTGAAGAGAGGTACAATATGTCAGCCCAGGAAGTACTAAGCCTTTGATCCACCCACACAACATATCACATATATACATATCCTGTACATTGCCTAGATTATGGATATTTACAATAAAATTGTACCACCTTTTAATAACATCACTTCTTTCTTCCCAGTAAAGCCACTCTTCTGCAAGATGTCTGCAATTCTTGTCATCACTGAGGGTTCTTTTGTACATGAAATGGCACAAATGGAATTCGATGCAGTCTTCAATGAGGATCCCTCCCAACACTTTGGTACTTGTTGAATTTCTTCTTTGGACATCAATCCTTCCTGACTGATATCACCAAGTACTATGTAGAAGAAGGGGACGTAAGTAGTAATAATAATAATAACAATGACAACGAGAAGAATAACAAGGAGAATAAGAAGTAGAAATAATACTGCAATACATGCTACATGTTCCCCTTGTGTATAGGGTTGGCATGTGCAGTGTGTGCATGTCTGTTCACCATTATTAGGGAAATACACCACATTCATCATTGAATAATTTATCAAGAAATGATGGATATGAACATAGTGTCACATGCATGTGCACACACACAGACATACATATACACAGATGTACATCAATGTATGAACAGTATGTACAGATGGACAGTACACATACATGTCATAATATATAAGTATGTACACATACATGTCAGAGATCTGTAAATCTGGAAGGATTGTAGTGGATATTGATACAATTGTTATACTGTTCATGAAGGCGAGGTCAGTGTTAACAATTGAGATGAAGTGTCTGTTATTATGTGGGATGTTTACACTTAAAATAATTAGACCATTAATTTTTGTAAGTCAACCACCCACACAGTTGTATTGTTATGGCTGGTGCAATGACGTGCTATGGTATTATTCAAAAATAGGTACAATATGTCCGCATGGGAAGTATTAAACTGTCCATCTCCCCACACAACACACCACATATTATACATACTGTATTGTCATTTACATTAGCTGGAGTAAACAAAGATGTTGGTATACATGTGTACATACACACGTCAGAATTCTGTGACTATGGAAATATTGTAATGGATATAGACACAATTGCTGTATTGCTAATGAGGGCAAGGTTGGTGTCAACAATTAAGATAAAGAGTTTGTACCCACTACAGCCCTTCCAGAGGTACATCATATTTACTATGTGGTGTGTTTACATACTATAATGTTTACTAACCACCCACACAGTTGTATTACTATGGTTTATGTAATACCTTGCTGTGTTATTAGTTGAAGAGAGGTACGCCTAGTACAGTAGCCCCCAGGGCTAAAGGCTCACCCACGTTAAATAAGATTCCATATCCATATCCATATCCATATCCTGTACATTGCCTAGATTATGGATATTTACAATAAAATTGTACCACCTTTTAATAACATCACTTCTTCCTTCCTAGTAAAGCCACTCTTCTGCAAGATGTCTGCAATTCTTGTCATTACTGAGGGTTCTTTTGTACATGAAATTGTACAAATGGAATTCGATGTAGCCTGCAATGAGAATCCCTCCCAACACTTTGGTACTTGTTGAATTTCTTCTTTTGACATCAATCCTTCCTGACTGATATCACCAAGTACTATGTAGAAGAAGGGGACGTAAGTAGTAATAATAATAATAACAATGACAACGAGAAGAATAACAAGGAGAACAAGAAGTAGAAATAATACTGCAATACATGCTACATGTTCCCCTTGTGCATAGGGTTGGCATGTGCAGTGTGTGCATGTCTGTTCACCATTATTAGGGAAATACACCACATTCATCATTGAATAATTTATCAAGAAATGATGGATATGCACATAGTGTCACATGCATGTACGCATGTACAGACATACATACACACAGATGTACGTACAGTGTACAGGATATGTACAGTACATACAGATGTACTGTACACATATATGTTAATTATATACATAAGTATGTACACACATGTCAGAGATCTGTAAATCTGGAAGGATTGTAGTCGATATTGATACAATTGTTATAGTGTTCATGAGGGCGAGGTCAGTGTTAACAATTGAGATGAAGTGTCTGTTATTATGTGGGATGTTTACACTTAAAATAATTATACCATTAATTTTTGTAAATCAACCACCCACACAGTTGTATTGTTATGGCTGGTGCAATGACATGCTATGGTATTATTCAAAAATAGGTACAATGTGTCCGCATGGGAAGTATTAAATTGTCCATCTCCCCACACAACACACCACATATTATACATACTGTATATTGTCATGTACATTAGCTGGAGTAAACAAAGATGTTGGTATACATGTGTACATACACACGTCAGAATTCTGTGACTATGGAAATATTGTAGTGGATATAGACACAATTGCTGTATTGCTAATGAGGGCAAGGTTGGTGTCAACAATTAAGATAAAGAGTTTGTACTCACTACAGCCCTTCCAGAGGTACATCATATTTACTATATATGGTGCGTTTACATACTATAATGTTTACTAACCACCCACACAGTTGCATTGCTATGGTTGATGCAATACCTTGCTATGTTATTAGTTGAAGAGAGGTACAATATGTCAGCCCAGGAAGTACTAAGCCTTTGATCCACCCACACAACATATCACATCTACATATCCTGTACATTGCCTAGATTATGGATATTTACAATAAAATTGTACCACCTTTTAATAACATCACTTCTTTCTTCCCAGTAAAGCCACTCTTCTGCAAGATGTCTGCAATTCTTGTCATCACTGAGGGTTCCTTTGTGCATGAAATGGCACAAATGTGATTGAAAACAGTCCACCATGGGTATCTCTTCCATTTCTTCTGTATTTCTCCAACTTCTTCTTTGGACATCAATCCTTCCTGACTGATATCACCAAGTGCTATGTAGAAGAAGGGGACGTAAGTAGTAATAACAACAACCAAAATAAGAAGAATAACAAGGAGAACAAGAAATAGGAGTAATACTGCAATACATGCTACATGTTGTGTACAGGGTTGGCATGTACAGAGTGTGCATGTCTGTTCACCATTAATTAGGGAAATATACCACATTCGTCATTGAATAATTTATCAAGAAATGATGGATATGCACACAGTGTCACATGCATGTATACACGCACAGACATACATATACACAGATGTACATATAGTGTACAGTATATGTACAGTACATACAGATGGACTGTACACATACATGTCATTATACATAAGTATGTACACACATGTCAGAGATCTGTAAAAAAAATTAAGGATTGTAGTGGGTATTGATACAATTGTTATACTGTTCATGAGGGCGAGGTCAGTGTTAACAATTGAGATAAAGTGTCTGTTATTATGTGGGATGTTTACACTTGAAATAATACAATTTTGTAAATCAACCACCCACACAGTTGTATTGTTATGGCTGATGCAATGACGTGCTATGGTATTATTCAAAAATAGGTACAATGTGTCCGCATGGGAAGTATTAAATTGTCCATCTCCCCACACAACACACCACATATTATACATACTGTATTGTCATGTACATTAGCTGGAGTAAACAAAGATGTTGGTATACATGTGTACATTCACACGTCAGAATTCTGTGACTATGGAAATATTGTAGTGGATATAGACACAATTGCTGTATTGCTAATGAGGGCAAGGTTGGTGTCAACAATTAAGATAAAGAGTTTGTACCCACTACAGCCCTTCCAGAGGTACATCATATTCACTATATGGTGTGTTTACAAACTATAATGTTTACTAACCACCCACACAGTTGCATTATGGTTGATGCAATACCTTGCCATGTCAGCCCAGGAAGTACTAAGCCTTTGATTCACCCAAAAAACATACGACATATACATATCTTGTACATTACCAAGTACCCAAGGGCAAGGTTGGTGTCAACAATTAAGATAAAGAGTTTGTACCCACTACAGCCCTTCCAGAGGTACATCATATTTACTATATATGGTGTGTTTACATACTATAATGTTTACTAAACACCCACACAGTTGCATTATGGTTGATGCAATACCTTGCTATGTTATTAGTTGAAGAGAGGTACAATATGTCAGCCCAGGAAGTACTAAGCCTTTGATCCACCCACACAACATATCACATATACATATCCTGTACATTGCCTAGATTATGGATATTTACAATAAAATTGTACCACCTTTTAATAACATCACTTCTTTCTTCCCAGTAAAGCCACTCTTCTGCAAGATATCTGCAATTCTTGTCATCACTGAGAGTTCTTTTGTACATAAAATTGTACAAATGGAATTCGATGCAGTCTCTAATGAGGATCCCTCCCAACACTTTGGTACTTGTTGAATTTCTTCTTTGGACATCAATCCTTCCTGACTGATATCACCAAGTACTATGTAGAAGAAGGGGACGTAAGTAGTAATAATAATAATAACAATGACAACGAGAAGAATAACAAGGAGAACAAGAAGTAGAAATAATACTGCAATACATGCTACATGTTCCCCTTGTGCATAGGGTTGGCATGTGCAGTGTGTGCATGTCTGTTCACCATTATTAGGGAAATACACCACATTCATCATTGAATAATTTATCAAGAAATGATGGATATGCACATAGTGTCACATGCATGTACGCATGTATAGACATACATGCACACAGATGTACGTACAGTGTACAGGATATGTACAGTACGTACAGATGTACTGTACACATATATGTCATTATATACATAAGTATGTACACACATGTCAGAGATCTGTAAATCTGGAAGGATTGTAGTGGATATTGATACAATTGTTATACTGTTCATGAAGGCGAGGTCAGTGTTAACAATTGAGATAAAGTGTCTGTTATTATGTGGGATGTTTACACTTAAAATAATTATACCATTAATTTTTGTAAATCAACCACCCACACAGTTGTATTGTTATGGCTGGTGCAATGACGTGTTATGGTATTATTCAAAAATAGGTACAATGTGTCCGCATGGGAAGTATTAAACTGTCCATCTCCCCACACAACACACCACATATTATACATACTGTATTGTCATGTACATTAGCTGGAGTAAACAAAGATGTTGGTATACATGTGTACATACACACGTCAGAATTCTGTGACTATGGAAATATTGTAGTGGATATAGACACAATTGCTGTATTGCTAATGAGGGCAAGGTTGGTGTCAACAATTAAGATAAAGAGTTTGTACCCACTACAGCCCTTCCAGAGGTACTTCATATTTACTATATGGTGTGTTTACATACTATAATGTTTACTAACCACCCACACAGTTGTATTGCTATGGTTGATGCAATACCTTGCTGTGTTATTAGTTGAAGAGAAGTACAATTGTCAGCCCAGGAAGTACTAAGCCTTTGATCCACCCACACAATATATCACATCTACATATCCTGTACATTACCTAGATTATGGATATTTACAATAAAATTGTACCACCTTTTAATAACATCACTTCTTCCTTCCCAGTAAAGCCACTCTTCTGCAAGATGTCTGCAATTCTTGTCATCACTGAGGGTTCCTTTGTGCATGAAATGGCAAAAGTGGGATTCAAAGCAGTCAACCAGTGGGATCCCTTCCATTTCTTCTGTATTTCTCCAACTTCTTCTTTGGACATCAATCCTTCCTGACTGATATCACAAAGTGCTATGCAGAAGAAGGGGACGTAAGTAGTAATAATAATAATAACAATGACAACGAGAAGAATAACAAGGAGAACAAGTAGAAATAATACTGCAATACATGCTACATGTTCCCCTTGTGTGTAGGGTTGGCATGTGCAGTGTGTGCATGTCTGTTCACCATTATTAGGGAAATACACCACATTCGTCATTGAATAATTTATCAGGAAATGATGGATATGCACATAGTGTCACATGCATGTATGCATGTATAGACATACGTACATACACACAGATGTATACAGTGTACAGGATATGTACAGTACGTACAGATGTACTGTACACATATCTTATATACATAAGTATGTACACACATGTCAGAGATCTGTAAATCTGGAAGGATTGTAGTGGATATTGATACAATTGTTATACTGTTCATGAGGGCGAGGTCAGTGTTAACAATTGAGATATAGTGTCTGTTATTATGTGGGATGTTTACACTTAAAATAATTATACCATTAATTTTTGTAAATCAACCACCCACACAGTTGTATTGTTATGGCTGATGTAATGACGTGTTATGGTATTATTCAAAAATAAGTACAATATGTCCGCATGGGAAGTATTAAATTGTCCATCTCCCCACACAACACACCACATATTATACATACTGTATTGTCATGTACATTAGCTGGAGTAAACAAAGATGTTGGTATACATGTGTACATACACATGTCAGAATTCTGTGACTATGGAAATATTGTAGTGGATATAGACACAATTGCTGTATTGCTAATGAGGGCAAGGTTGGTGTCAACAATTAAGATAAAGAGTTTGTACCCACTACAGCCCTTCCAGAGGTACATCATATTTACTATATGGTGTGTTTACATACTATAATGTTTACTAAATACCCACACAGTTGCATTGCTATGGTTGATGCAATACCTTGCTATGTTATTAGTTGAAGAGAGGTACAATATGTCAGCCCAGGAAGTACTAAGCCTTTGATCCACCCACACAACATATCACATCTACATATCCTGTACATTGCCTAGATTATGGATATTTACAAAAAAATTGTACCACCTTTTAATAACATCACTTCTTCCTTCCCAGTAAAGCCACTCTTCTGCAAGATGTCTGCAATTCTTGTCATCACTGAGGGTTCCTTTGTGCATGAAATGGCACAAGTGCGACCCAAAGCAGTCAACCATGAGTAGCCCTCCCATTTCTTCTGTATTTCTCCAACTTCTTCTTTGGACATCAATCCTTCCTGACTGATATCACTAAGTGCTATGTAGAAGAAGGGGACGTGAGTAGTAATAACAACAACCAAAATAAGAAGAATAACAAGGAGAACAAGAAATAGGAGTAATACTGCAATACATGCTACATGTTCCCCTTGTGCATAGGGTTGGCATGTGCAGTGTGTACATGTCTGTTCACCATTAATTAGGGAAATACACCACATTCGTCATTGAATAATTTATCAAGAAATGATGGATATGCACATAGTGTCACATGCATGTACGCATGTACAGACATACATACACACAGATGTACGTACAGTGTACAGGATATGTACAGTACGTACAGATGTACTGTACACATATATGTCATTATATACATAAGTATGTACACACATGTCAGAGATCTGTAAATCTGGAAGGATTGTAGTGGATATTGATACAATTGTTATACTGTTCATGAAGGCGAGGTCAGTGTTAACAATTGAGATAAAGTGTCTGTTATTATGTGGGATGTTTACACTTAAAATAATTATACCATTAATTTTTGTAAATCAACCACCCACACAGTTGTATTGTTATGGCTGGTGCAATGACGTGTTATGGTATTATTTAAAAATAGGTACAATGTGTCCGCATGGGAAGTATTAAATTGTCCATCTCCCCACACAACACACCACATATTATACATACTGTATTGTCATGTACATTAGCTGGAGTAAACAAAGATGTTGGTATACATGTGTACATACACACATCATAATTCTGTGACTATGGAAATATTGTAGTGGATACAGACACAATTGCTGTATTGCTAATGAGGGCAAGGTTGGTGTCAACAATTAAGATAAAGAGTGTGTACCCACTACAGCCCTTCTAGAGGTACTTCATATTTACTATATGGTTTGTTTACATACTATAATGTTTACTAACCACCCACACAGTTGTATTGCTATGGTTGATTCAATACCTTGCTGTGTTATTAGTTGAAGAGAAGTACAATTGTCAGCCCAGGAAGTACTAAGCCTTTGATCCACCCACACAACATATCACATATACATATCCTGTACATTGCCTAGATTATGGATATTTACAAAAAAATTGTACCACCTTTTAATAACATCACTTCTTCCTTCCCAGTAAACAGTGACACACACGCACGCACGCACGCACACACACATGCACACACGCACATACACACACACACACACACATGCACACATATGTATATACCGTAGTGTCCGAAATTTTCGCGGGACGTAATTTTTGCGAATTTCGCGAGGAAGGTCGGATTCGCGAAAATTCATTCGCGAAATTATCCAGGGTATGTATAAAATGGCGGCCGTTTATACGTTTGTAGTACGGGCAACGTGGGGACAAAGGGCAATTGCCTTTGCCCTTTTTTCTTTATCACTATTAGTATGTAGTTTATTTCATTTTACGTAATCTATAGCATACATTTATTAGTTTACGTTGTATCATGCTTATTATCATGATGTATAATTAATGTAATAATTATTGTTGCAATTGCCTTTGCCTGTAGCGAATTAAGGGATTTTCAGCGTTCCTGGGCTCTTAACGGCAGCTAAGAATCTCTCCGATGCTACTGCTCCAAATAGTTTGATCATAGACTCTCTATACTACGTAACCTATCCTCGAATACAGCTTACTCAAACGTGGGCATCTTCAAAAGCGAGCAATCTTACAGTTCTTTCTCAGAAAAATAAAACGTCAGAAGCTTGTCTCGACTATAAACGATAGTACCCTGCGTTCAGTCGCCATTCATAACACATAAGCGCCCTCGATTTGCTAAACGAAAACCAATAAGCACGTTGCCATTCGCGAAAATAAAAACGTGAACAGTCTTTAATCGAGCGATTCGCGAAAATTACGTCCTGCGAAAATTTTGGACACTACGGTATATGTACATACATACGTATACATGTTGTCATACATACATGCATACATGTGCATGCACACACATGCCATAGCTCTGTACCTCTGTGGATATAGACACTATTGCTATATTGTTAATGAGGGCTAGATTGGTGTTAACAATTAGGATAAAGTGTGTGTGCCCACTACAGCCCTTCCAGAGGTACTTTACAGCTATTACGTAGGTGATATGTTTACACATGAAATAATACATGATGTCCACAAGAAGTAATTAGGCTAGGTTCTGCCCTCACAACACACCACATATAGATTATTATCATGTCCATTGGCTAGATTATGGAGGCAATACATGCACACATGCATGCATGTACGGACACACACACACATACACATGCACATGTACTACACATACATACATGACATCATAAGAATGTATAAATGTACATTTATGTGTATATTTCATGCATATCTTATAGCTATAAAATACCCCTGGAAGGTCTGAAGCAGAAACATGAGTTCTCCCCTCATTTTACCACCACTGACCAATACAATGTGATAGCCTGTTCCTTATCCACTTGCCCTATTTCTACCTTGTTTAAAGAGAGGATAATTGATTCCAACAAGTGGATACGCTGTTGTGATAACAAGTACTAGGCATAATTTATACAAAACTAACTGATTGTTGTTTCAAATTTAAAGAGCTCTGTGGTTACTCACAATCTAGTCATGGCCCATCATGGTGCTACTTGGCACAAAAGGTAGTTAATTGGAAGAGATGTGAACTAATTGCAAAGTTTGGTAGAAATGTCCTCGTGCTTTCTACTGGTTAGGCCATAGTGAAGATGGTCTAGCTGGCTGGACTACACACAGACATGCACACATGCATGTGCCCATACACATAATCCTACCGGTCAACATTTTACTGTCTTCCTTAAAACCACGTCTTCTTGTAATTTCTGCTGTTTTTGTTACAGTATCAGCTTCCTTACCACACTGGATGAACACCAGTCTGGCCATTAGATCTCCCTTCATTCTCTTCATCTGTTGTACATCCTCACTAGTTATCAACCCATTCTCATACAGTTCAGTCAACACTACACAACAGGTACAAACAACATCTCATGTACTTGATCACTGGTAGAAGCTGAACAATCCACCTTATAACATGCCATCCCCAAGTTTGTGTGTAGTGTTACAGAATTTTGTCATAACAGTAAGGAATGTCTACTGTTGTAGTGAATATGGTACATATCAAAGAGTTCACGGAGTACTGTACATATTACATGAGGTTAGTCTCATTAACCAGATCCCCTAATGTCTCCTTATTCATCCACCATCATGTTGGGTGACACATGCAGTATTAGTCAGGACAATAGACGAGATGTAGCACAGTATTATTTGTGGTATATCCACTATAATAGCTGTCTATGTGCTTACCTGATAGGTAACTTAAGGATAACTTTGTCAGCACAGAAGAATACCCTTCCAGTGTCTTGATGGCTACTTTGTGTTGTTCTTCTGATTTCATCAGTAGAGCAAGAGTCAGGTTTGAAGCCTGTGTATCAGGAATAGACCAAGAATATTTCTTTTTAATTTCTTCACATTCCTCTTCAGTCACAATTTCTTCCTTAAGATGAAGTATTCTCATCACTGTACAGTATAAGAGGAAGAGTACATGTTCAGGGAACTACAAGTCAGACAACACTCAAATATCAACAAGTTACTTCATCATCGCCTATTACTGTACAAAGAAATACACTACAATACAGTAAGGATAATATTGGTGTAGAACGGAGCAGCATTTTGATGACACACTTCGCAAGATGGACTATTCGTCCGTGAACTCTAAACGCTACATATAATATCATCTCAGTCGAGGACATCACTTTACAGAACATTAGTTTCATCGATCATTTTCGATTGGAATACATATTTCGATATAATTACCTTCCGTGAGGTTGGGATCAGGATATTCAGAAGTACAACAACACGGGTTTCCAGTAGCCATTTTCGAGGGATAGCGAACAAATTGGGAAATCCCCCTTCTGTCCAGTGCCTACTGCATAGTCGATCATCTAGTACTGTACTCTGGACCAGTCCTAGCCTACCAGCGTGAATGTGCTTGTTCTGTGTTTGGTACATTTGATGTGGATGAGATGTTCATGTACAAGCACCACTGTAGTGGTTATAAACCAGTACATCAACCTCTCAGTGGAATTTGGATAAAGTTATGCTAACGAGGAGTGACGGTGAGGATCAGAAGGACGCTGACTTTCAGTTTAAATTTTAAGATTGCGAACTGGAATTGAAACAATAAATTGGAAATCTGTAGTACAGGTTTATGGCTCTCTGAATCCCGAGAAAATGGGTAGACACGGGAAGAACCAGACAGCGAGTGCCGTCTACGGCTACCACGAGAAAAAGAAGGATACTGGTGAGTCGGAGAGTGTAGCCAGCCTTACGAAAGTTGACGTCCTCCATAGCTCCGGGTAGACACCCTAGCTCTTCAACGTTCATGACTCCTGCGTTGACAGTTTGTGTTACCTACACTACATAAGCTATCGCTATACCACTGAAATAGTGGCTTGTTTAATGAGTAAATTTGTAGACGTCTTCCAACTGTAGGACAGAACGGGTTGACATGGAATCAGTTCTTCTGAGTTGGCCCGAATCTGGATTCTTGGTTACAAACAATGATATTTTTTTCGCAGACAATTGCTAGGACTGCTGGATATAGTGTACTTTCTACTGTCCTTGGCTGTTATGTCATGATGTGATGTGACCTTACCTTCTATTACAATTCTCATACAGCCACATCTGGATATGGGACAAAGCATGCAAGATTGAGTAAAGACTCTCTGAGGGTGAGAGCCTGTGTTTCTTCATTAAACTAGTTGTGTCCTTAGCAAACACTCATCATCATATCAGTGTATTTGTGTGTGTGTGTGTGTGTGTGTGTGTGTGTGTGTGTGTGTGTGTGTGTGTGTATGTGTGTGTGTGTGTTTGTGTGTGTGTGTGTGTGTGTGTGTGTGTGTGTGTGTGTGTGTGTGTGTGTGTGTGTTTGTGTGTGTGTGTGTGTCCATTCTCATGTATCATGAAGTAGGTGTGTACAAAGTGGTGAAACTCCAGAGAACCCTCTTCTTTGTCCTCATCATCCTCTCCATCTCACTGTACAGAACTTTGATTGTTGTTGTCTCACACTACAACCGTGTAGAGATCCTGTTGTAACGTAAGTACTTACATGTCCTGTACGTATGTGTGGTGTGTGTTCAGTGTATGAATGTAATATTGGGATTACTTAATTAACGATTACTTACATATCGTATTCTCACTGAGTGTGTATTAGGGGATATACGTACAGTTGTATTTTCCCTAGGTGTGTATTAGGGGATATACGTACAGTTGTATTTTCCCTAGGTGTGTATTAGTGGATATACAGTTGTATCCTCCCTGGGTGTGTATTAGGGGATGTACAGTTGTATCCTCCCTGGGTGTGTATTATGGGATATACAGTTGTATCCTCCCTGGGTGTGTATTAGGGGATGTACAGTTGTATCCTCCTTGGGTGTGTATTAGGGGATGTACAGTTGTATCCTCCCTGGGTGTGTATTAGGGGATATACATGTCTAAACTGTTGTATGTTTCACGTCTCTGTGTATATAGTACATGCACCATAAGTATACTGGTGTGTACTTTGAGTTTCTCTCACATATACAGTCAAGATGGCTACCTCTATGACAGAGAGGCCATTTTAGAGTGCTTATTACATCAAAAACGGGAAAGTACGTATGCGTATGTACGGAGTAACATACGTAGGTGTATACTTATATGCATGTACGTATGTATAGTGAGTATGTAACATGTTGACTTATTCATACGTACATGTGTGCATACATCATTGTAATACATACGTATGTCATGTACTGCATCTGTATTCATTCCACTTGGATACATATGCATGTGTTTGTACTTATATTATGTACAAGTGTGTGTGTGTGTTGTGTGTGTGTGTGTGTGTGTGTGTGTGTGTGTGTGTGTGTGTGTGTGTGTGTGTGTGTGTGTGTATTCATACATGTGTGTACACAGTATAAGTACGTACAAACACATGCACACACATACACACTACTCACACTCACACACACACACACACACACACACACACACACACACACACACACACACACACACTTTGTACATATGTTCTGTATTTACTTGTTATCCTGTGTGTTCTTTGTATGTGCGTACACACATACATACGTACATATCTTACCTCCAATCTGCAGATGCAAGAAAGATGAAAGAATATGAAGAACATAAGAAAAAGAAAGAAGTGTGTCCAGTTGTCTCCACATGTGACTGCACCCTAGTACATACTGCATCTTATAGATGTCAGGGTTGTTATGTTTCTATGATGTGGTCTACTCATCCCCGCTGTTTGCCCATCCTGGCCATCCCTAACTTGTTCTGTCACTTCTCGTACAAGTCACCCCTGCATCCTTTCCCAGTTTTATGGAATGTTTTGCATTGCTTTTTAGTTGTGTCCCGTCTGGGCAGGACACAATTAACTTGTATCCCAGTGCAGTGGAGGATAGACAATTATACTGGATATATTATACGTATGCCTAGTCCATTGGACTGGATTGAATCACCGAATTGGTTTAAGTTTTTGCAAGAATCATTTTACAGATGGATACAATTTTGTTTGTGGGAAACAATAGGCTGTGTTTAATTTTCAGGATGTTAAACAAGGCAGGCAGCCACTCATTGAAAGTTGTTTACAAACTTTGCAGTCAGTGCCCAATGCAGTAAACAATTTACTGCACACTGGCACCCTCTGATGTATGGCTTCATTATGGAATAAATGTGTGTTTGTGCTGTTTTGCAAATCTGACTGAACATGTTTCATGTTTACTCTATACATGTGCCCTTTGTCCTTGGATTCAAGCCATTGCATAGATATTTTGTTGTGCTTTCGAGACATCGTTTTATCTTCTTCCGCGAAGTCGATTATTGAAATCTTCACACGTACGAAATAGGAGGTTCCTGAGAGTAGTGTTAATTTCTACGAGTACTCGCAGACGTTCCCCGCGTAGTGCTCGAGTACCACATGCCTATATTGCAAAATTAGTGTCAAGTACTGTTTATCAGTACTGTACATGTATTTGATAAGAGTATATTGAAATCCCCCATGAACACCTTAAAATATGTCCACTGAACTGTTGATGGATGCATGTATCCCATGTGAGGAGTAGTTAATGACAGAATATCTATTAATGAAATAACGTGCTTCGATAATTTACATGGCAAATAATCGTTCAGTTATTACCTGACGTGCATTATCCGTCCAAAGGAAGGTTCTCACAACAATACAGCGTGTAACACAACTTTCCTATGAGCACTGTCCTTGTTGGAATTACTAATATAGAGGTACATATGTATGTACAGTGAATATCCATTAATCTGCCACCAATCATCCTGCCAAAACTGTTTATCCACCACAATCCCAGTTCCAGTGAATGTCCAGTTAATCTGCCAAACTCGTTAATTGACCGTATTTTTTTGGAAATGAATTGTGGCGGATTAACGAGAATTCACATTACATGTTTTCCTTCAATCCCAAACTACATACATACCTGCAACTTACCTATCCTTCTAGGAAGAAGTCAAAGACACAGTGAGAGCTGGAGCTCAGGAGAAGGTGGACCAGTTCCTTGCTACTCAAGGGAGCATCCTCACCAAACCAATCGATCCTTATGTTAGGAAAGGTCTGTTAGTTGCAGCGTCTAGATGTGGATGTACTTGACTATGAGAGAGTGTTTAAAATGCATGTGTATGTACAGTGTGCGTACTCATTCATATGTACATACAGTACTTAAAAAAAACTTGAACAAAATATACGACACTCAAAGGAGTCATGGATCACAGTTTTCGGTGTTAATTATTCAATTCAAGTGATTTTTAATAAGATTTAGCAGATGATCCTGGCAAGGGAGAAACTATAGCCCTCTTCTGAAAAATGTGCTAATATAATACGTACATTCACAAACATACATATGCGCGCCATGTCCATACACAGACACACACACACACACACACACACACACACACACACACACACACACACACACACACACACACACACACACACACACACACACACACACACACACACACACACACACACACTCACACACACATACACACACACGCACACACACAGACACACGCACACACACACACACACACACACACACGCACACGCACGCACGCACGCACACACAGCCAGAGAGAGAGATGTTATTTTCTGCCATTTCCATACTGTAGACTCCTCAAAGACAGCTCCCATCAGTAACACGAGTGAAACAGATTCTGCCGGAAAGCTTCGTCCAAAGTTAACCTCATTTTGGATACCTTCACTAACACCAGAGGCCAAAGAAAATGAAGTCAAAAAACCTGTGAGAATAGCACTCACATTTGCATGCATCACTTTTAAGTATGCACTGTGTTTGATATGTCTACTGCATGCATACTGTATGTACTGTATTACTGTATGTTTTGTGTGTACTGCAGTAATATATTATACTGTATGTACTGTATACTTAACATACGTATGTACATGCATATGTATTGTATGTGCTGTATGTACTGTATTTACTGTGTGTACTGTATTCACTGTACGTATGTACGTATTGTATGTGTGTGCTGTGATACTGTGAAAAAATGGCAGTTTGACGGTTGAGAATTTTTGCCTATTCAATTCACCTGATCACTCTAAGATTAGCTTGAATGACATTCCAAAAGAATCAACTCCCGTTTGAACAATAATCTAGTATGCAAAGATGCTGACATGCTGCACCTGCAGCAATCGAGGACGATGCCAAAATTGTTCTTTTGCAAAGCGCGGGGAAAAATGTTTGAACTGTCATCCACATAGAAATGGGAATTGTTGCAACCAACAAAGTGCTGATCAGTCTACCGCTAATACAACTACTGATCAAACAGACAGAACTGATTTACTTACCGTTAACACAACTAACGAACAAGAAGATACACTATTGTCGATTTTGTGCATCAGAGGATCCAGATCGCATACTGAGTTCACCCCCAAGTGCCCTCAAGCCCTGGACCTCGCCATTAGTGAAACAAGAGCCAGCGTTTAAGCTACTAGTAGAACTATCTCATAATCTCACTTACGTATGTAACCCTTATATAACCTACCCATATTACTCTATACATAAGCCCGAATGAGGCACAAGAAAAAACAAAAAACGTATTGTACACATGAACTGTATTCACTTAGTGTACAGTATATGCTGTACATATGTACTGTGTGTACTGTATGTACAGTATATGCTGTACTGTATGTACTGTACCCACTGTACATACATACTATACAGTATTTAGATACTATGTGTCTACTCATCAACAATCTTTGGTTGCACATATGGCATATGTGGGATCTTTATGTGTGGAAATAACACAGCTGTTGATTTTTCATTCCTCACTTCTAATTGTTTACAATAATAGCTCTTTATGTTTATAAGTGAGAGGTATGTTTGTTTGCTGTATTCATTCATGTGCTTACACATCACAATCTCTGTAGACTACACTGAGGAAATGTGTTCATACTGTATTAGTAAAATCTACCCACATGTTGAGATCTCCCCATCATTGTAGACTGTACTGAGTGAACCTCTATAATCTACCCACATGTTGAGATCTCCCCATCACTGTAGACTGTACTGAGTGAACCTCTATAATCTACCCACATGTTGAGATCTCCCCATCATTGTAGACTGTACCAAGTGAACATCTATGGCCTTCCCAGATGTTGAGATCTCCACATCATTGCAGACTGTACATACTTCAACATGCAACTAACATGACATTGACTAACATGACCTTGGGTAACAGTACATGCACTGCACACTACATTTTATCCTCCCCTACCCCTAGGATAACAAGACATACTGTCCAATGAGTGGGAACCCACTAAAGGTCAAGGTAAGTACACACAACTATTGCCAATTACAGTCCAACTGGCTTGTTGGGTGCCTCAAAGGACACACCAAATCTGTACTCCTTTTCAGAGGTACTTACTATCAGTACTGATTGACACAGTGTACATGAGCTGAGACTGAGTGAGGTGTACTCACTACCTAGAAGTATGTACTAACCAGGGTACTTACTAAGCAAGTTGCACTGTATTTGAAAACTATGTACATGCCTATCTACCTACGTACATACTGTGTGTGTGTGTGTGTGTGTGTGTGTGTGTGTGTGTGTGAGTGTGTGTGTGTGTGTGTGTGTGTGTGTGTGTGTGTGTGTGTGTGTGTGTGAGTGTGTGTGTGTGTGTGTGTGTGTGTGTGTGTGTGTGTGTGTGTGTGAGTGTGTGTGTGTGTGTGTGTGTGTGTGTGTGTGTGTGTGTGTGTGTGTGTGTGTGTGTGTATTACTTGCAGTATATGTACATGCATACACTCACACGTACACACTTACAAGAATACTCTTTTCACCAAACCTACAGTATATGCCTATATCTGATTGAAATAGCCTTATAGGTTGTCCCCTCTGTGATGTGTGTACAAGTTTTGGTGTTGTGTGTAATGTTTGAACGTTGTGACCTAATGCAAAGGGTCTGTTATCTCATTACCCCTGGTACCTGTCTGTGTCACCTGTGGTGCTGAGAATGGAGGTTGTTTTGCCACCTGTGACCCGGAGCAGTTGTACCCAATGAATAGGATGACGTGTTCTTCATGTAGCTGGAATGTGCCTTGTTGTCGCCATATCGGATATGGTGGAATTGTACATGTATTTGTGATAACTGTTACATTGCATGCGGGCAGTGTTGAAACCTGGTTGTTGAGATAGCTCTCTCCATGTGTGTTGAGACCTGGTTGTTGAGATAGCTCTCTCCATGTGTGTTGAGACCTGGTTGTTGAGATAGCTCTCTCCATGTGTGTTGAGACCTGGTTGTTGGGATAGCTCTCTCCATGTGTGTTGAGACCTGGTTGTTGGGGTAGCTCTCTCCATGTGTGTTGAGACCTGGTTGTTGAGATAGCTCTCTCCATGTGTGTTGAGACCTGGTTGTTGAGATACTGTAGCTCTCTCCATGTGTACGTATGTATGATGACCTGGTTGTTACCTTCATCTTTGCACTAATAATTCACCTCCACATACGTACATGCATGTGTACATACACTTTCCTTTTATTTCTATGCACTCCATTCACTGATCTCTCCTTAACAGGATCTCACATCTGTGAAGTTCACGCTGGTTGATCCCAAGGATGCTGGTAAACCAAGTCTAATTGTAAAGGAAGTGAGTACTCATTCTGCATTGTTAATTGTTATTATGCGTGCGTATGTGTTTTGCGATCTTTTTGTGACCACATACAGCTTGTGACTACCTCTCTCGTTCTCTTGTGCTCACATACAGTATTGGCATATTGCACTGTAGTCCCGAAGATGGTTGTAACTTTGAATAGTAACCATGGTAACCCATGGTTGCCGTGGTTACTATTCAAACTATTTCAGGACACTGTCCCTAGTTACCGAGTTATTCACACCTGGTTACGATGATCCGGCAGCCTGCCATACCAGGAGTGCACACGACACATGTGATAGGTGTTGTGTTCCTACATGTATTGCTTCCTTGCATGCCAAATGTAAGGATACATAACAGGCAAATATTTGTATGTAAAGTATCTCAGGTAATTGTCATTGTAATGCTCCCAGCTGTAGACGTTTAGCATTTCAGCTGTATGTGTGTGTGTGTGTGTGTGTGTGTGTGTGTGTGTGTGTGTGTGTGTGTGTGTGTGTGCAGTGTGTGTGTGTGTGTGTGTGTGTGTGTGTGCATGTGTGTGTGTGTGTGTGTGTGTGTGTGTGTGTGTGTGTGCAGTGTGTGTGTGTGCAGTGTGTGTGTGTGTGTGTGTGTGTGTGTGTGTGTGTGTGTGTGTGTGTGTGTGTGTGCATGTGTGTGTGTGTGTGTGTGTGTGTGTGTGTGTGTGTGTGTGTGTGTGTGTGTATTCTAGTTTTTATATCAAGTTCACATACATACAGACCAGATCACACTGGAGACAGGATTCACCTAGTTTTTGATCATTGTTCTCATGTTCAGCTGTTGCCATGGCAATTTGATACCATCTAAATCAATTGTGTGATACATATGTACGTACGTACATAGCAGCTGTATCATTCTCCAACGTTCAAAGTCACCATGGCAACAAGGACAGGAAGTCTTCAATTTCTTGACTATATTGTTTCAATAATAATTTTTAATCATAATATTAATATCACATTGCCACAGTAACCCACAAAGATGTGCTATTAATCAATTGCATGTATGTTATTCAGCAGCTATGTATTATGGTGTACATACCTACGCATGTCGTGTCCGTATTTGAACAAGAGCATCATGGCTATACAGACTGGAAATACCTTTGTTATTTTCACCATGACAACTATTGTCATGGTGACATGACGTTTGACAACCTGATTGTATGTGGGAGTAGTGTGGTGAATGGATGGGATAGAATCAACTAAGACTGAAGCCTCTGGCCTTGTAATGTTGTTGTTTACTACACAACTTTGAGTAGTGTTTACAGGACAGAATACCCTCCTGGTGATGTTGTTGTTTATCACAACTACACGCAGTGTTTACACTACAGATAACCCTCCTGGTGATGTTGTTGTTTATCATAGTGTTTACTTGCCACACAAACATACTACATACCTACAATACTTACTGATACAATTATTAACCCCTACATTACTACACACAGTGTTTGCAGTACAGATCACCCTCCTAGTGGTGTTGTTGCTTATCACACAACTACACTCAGTATTCACAGTACGGGTAATGCCTTAAGAAGTACTTGCTTCGGTCACCTTCACTCAAGACTCTCCCAAACACCAATAGTTTTAACAGATTGGAACCACACATCTATTGCACGTGCATACCTACCTACATGAACTGGTTTAATGTCATAGAAGGACTTCCTTTGCAGTATGAAAATGATGTGAGTGCGGAATAAAATGTTCCCTTTGTCATCCAAATGTGGTCAGTGAAATCAGGTGACCTCCGCGTATGGTCCACGTTCCTTCATGTCCTTGTGCATATTTGCTGTTGACCATTCAACGCCATGACAGGTGTTCCGTTACTGCTGACAGGTAATTACTGTCGCCCACATGCAAGATTTTCACCTTGTTCGCGCCAGTTCCCATGTACACAAGGCATTGAAGCTAAGAGAAACAATCGGGTGCCTACACCATAGTTGGGGCTCTGTAGAACCTCCACTGCTGTAGTCACCTGTGATTGCTGTACAGTTATGAGACACTGACAATCAAATCGTGTAACTCCCACTGGTGTTACACGTGGCATCAATGTATTTGTTTGTGTGTGACTTTTTTTCTGTCATAGTGGGTACATGGGGACAGCTGTACCTATTGTTATAATTATGAAGTACAGTTACGAATATGTGTTCATATATGTGTGTTCATGTGTGTGTGTGTGTGTGTGTGTGTGTGTGTGTGTGTGTGTGTGTGTGTGTTTGTGTGTGTGTGTTTGTGTGTGTGTGTGTTTGTGTGTGTTTGTGTGTGTTTGTGTGTGTGTCTGTGTGTGTGTGTGTGTGTGTGTGTGTGTGTGTGTGTGTGTGTGTGTGTTTGTGTGTGTGTGTGTGTGTGTGTGTGTGTGTGTGTGTGTGTGTTTGTGTATACATACATATGTACGTGTGTTTGTTTGTCTATGTGATTATGTGTGTGTGTGCGTGTGCGTGTGTGTGCGTTTGTGCTTGTGTACACATATGCACGTGTGTGCACCTACATATGTATGTATGTCTCTGCATGCATATGCACGTGTCAGATATCTCATGTTATTATTTTTGCACTGTCTGTTGTGTGCATTGGACCACCTGTGCCTGGTGCCACAACCATAACATACCATATTAGTCGCTTCCATCACATCACTCCCACTAACTCACTGGGTGACACACACAATACAAATAATATGTGCGTACATACTATGTAGTGCTGAGAGAGTTAATTGATTAATCAATCAATTAATCAATTGATTTTCATTTCAAATTCGATTATTGTTTATTGTTAGTACTAGCAAATCGATTAATCGCGGGATTGAGTATTTTGGTGGAACAGGAACCCACCCCCACCTTATTTATTACCCCAAACCTTCACTCCATGGGTTCAGTTTTGTACTTCAAGAGTACCTGAATGAAAGGATTCTCAAGACTCCACATCACATCTATTGGATGGCTACTTGGTTCAATGTGGGCGAGGTTTTGGCTACACGCACTTGATTTTTTCTGGTGATTATTCAATCAATCAGTTGGTTACTACGCACTGATAATCGATTTGAAATTGCAGCCAATTCCCGGCACTAATATGTACATACGTATGTCAACTATCATGATGCCTCAATCAGTGCATGCGTGGAAAATTTGTTCGTTATCATTCTCCCAGCGTGTGCAATAGAATCTGCCAATTGAAGTATGCTTTGTATACATACATATGTATACACACAACCATAACATACCATATTAGCCGCTTTCATCACATCACCCCCACTAACTCACTTAGTGACATACACAATGCAAATAATATGTACGTATATACATACTCATACATACTATGTATGTACAATACGTACGGTATGTATACCTGTGTGTGTGTGTGTGTGTGATTGGCTGCGTTCGATATATTAGTAGCTGTACACTCCCTGATTGTTGCTAAGATTAGAACTGCAAATGAATCAGTTAACCTATAGGTGTCTGCATTATTGGTACTGTACACACACTAGTGGAGGTCCTACTGTACACACACTAGTAGAGGTCCCACTGTATACACACTAGTAGAGGTCCCACTGTATACACACTAGTAGGGGCCCTACTGTACACACACTAGTAGAGGTCCTACTGTACACACACTAGTAGATGTCCCACTGTACACACACTAGTAGATGTCCCACCGTACACACACTAGTAGAGGTCCTACTGTACACACACTAGTACAGGTCCTACTGCCAACACAATAGTAGAGGTCCTACTGTACACACACTAGTAGTATTCCTACTGTACACACACACTAGTACAGGTCCTACTGTCAACACACTAGTAGAGTCCTACTGCACACACTAGTAGAGAATTAAGACTTTACTATAAATTTTGTGGAGATTATGCTTTGTTGCCACTGACAGTGGGCAGGACCTCTTGAGGTTCTCTACCACTGCCAACGAGGAACACAAACGAACTAAATTTTCGCCTTATAAGGTCATCTCGAGGAAATGTCCCACTTTCTGGGTGATTTCATCTACAAATGACTTTAGTGACAAGTTCTTTCTTTTTTAGTGAAAAATTGCAATCCCAATGAGTTTTATTGCAATCGAGAAGGTCTGTTTGTTCGAAAGTCAACTGTTTTCGAATGCACCAATTAGAGCTGCTATTGAGACAGACATAATGCTGATGGTACACAAAACATCGTTTGTACTCGGTTTAATGGGACAATATGTGTTGAGACATTTATGCATACCTCTACCTACAGAAGGACCTCTACTAGTGTGTGTACGTTAGGACCTCTACTGGGTTGTACAGTAGGACCTCTACTAGTGTGTGTACAGTAGGACCCACATGCACAGATACATACATATAATACATAAGCAATTACATGCACTACATACAGTACCTATGTATACTGTATATAGAGCTTGCTTGTGTTGTGTATTGCACAGTAAACATATATTCCTTGGTAGCATTTGTGTTAATTATGTGCGTGGGAGGCTACTTTGTACCCGTCATGTGAAACAGCCAGCATGGGGATTGTCTCCGTTTTTGTTGTCAAATACTCTCTCTCTCATCTCGTGTGTGGCATGAATGTGTCTGTGAATACCAGCATGATTTGTTTGCATTGCCTTCAAAGGGCACAGGCTGTCACAAAGTGTGTGTGGAGACAGCATGTCTAGCGAGTACACTGTGTAATGTTTGCCATGTTTGTTTACAGTATCACCATCTGTATTGTGTGGTAATGTGTGTGCTACGTACGTATGTGTGTACTGTGTACTGTAATATTCGTATTTGTTTACCAGTGGTCTTTGTTTACTAACTAGGTTTGTTTACCAGTGGTCTTTATTTACTAACTAGGTTTGTTTACACTCACTATCATTTCTTTGGTGCAGGTGAGATACAAGTGTCCAGTCACTGGTGACCTCCTGGGGAATTCTGTACCATGTGCTGTGTTGAAGCCAAGGTGTGTGTGTGTGTGTGTGTGTGTGTGTGTGTGTGTGTGTGTGTGTGTGTGTGTGTGTGTGTGTGTGTTGTGTGTGTGTGTGTGTGTGTGTGTGTGTGTGTGTGTGTGTGTGTGTGTGTGTGTGTGTGCATATTACAGTGCACAGTATTCACTAAATGTACGTACTTACACCCATACGTACATACTTATATCTATCAACTTTGCATAATAATGTACAATAATATATATTATGTACATAAGTACATATGTGTGTGTCATCCTATCTGTGTATGTGTGGTCAGGAAGTCTAATTATATTGTAATGGTTCGATATCACCATCACTCACTCAATACATAATGACCGTGAGATCATTTCCGCTGATTGAGCTCTATCTATAGTATTTAGTGCCCATATCGTACCAAATGCGATACCTGAACAATGTCAATGAGATCCACTTTAGGCACTGGTTGTCTCAATGGGTCTTATCGGCTTTCGTTGACACTCCGGTTACCATGTTGGTCCATCATCACTCCATTCGGGCAATTCACGACCCAGAGTGATCTTAATGCTCTTCGTAGCCGATAAAGTATCGATTTTCTCGTGGGTTGAGTGTGCTGGTCGGCTCAGTAGCCAGAAGGTAAATTAGTCCTGAGAATTACCTATAATTTCAAATCGGTTATCAATGCATTGTAATCGGTGGGTTAATCAATTAATCACCAAAGTAATTAAG